>OV651817.1:9338524-9561024 GCA_927349885.1 Psylliodes chrysocephalus
ATATACACGTCTTTGCAGATCATCTACTTTTTCATTGCAATTTACAACAAAATATTTGCGTATTTTTATGAGATTTTGTTCTGTTGTTAATCATTTCCCATGTAATTTTTTTTTGTTGCAATTTTCAATTTTTTTTAAATAAATTAACTTTTAGTGTTTTCTACAAGTCGTTAAGGTTCTGATTTCGAAATTTTATAGTTTTCAAGTTTTGTTTTTTGAAAAAAAAATATAAAAATTTTTAATTCTCAGATGACTTTTTTACATCTGTTACTCAGCTATTAGTATTTTTGTTCGATATTATTTTAATATTTAGTTATCATAAAGTGTTAAATTTTAGGTCAATATTTTTTTAAGCAGATATTTTTATTAGATTCATTAGTGCTTCTTAATTCAATCATGTTTGGCATTGTGGAGAGATATTCCTTCATATCTATTCCCACACATGCAACAAAGTTTAAAAGAGCTTGGAACTTGTGATGAAATCAAAATACACAATAGAAGATCACTACTGTACAACGCTGATATTGTCACACAAAATGCTGGGTCAGCCACAAGTGTGTAGTTGGCCCCATGAGTGATATACTATTGTTTGTTTGGATTTTATCGCAAATTTTGTTTTCTTGAACTTAGTTGCACCGTACTGATGAATACCAACACTCAGAACCACGTGTCTAAGGTTTGTTTCGAAGGAGCTTTCAACAATGCCTCAACCAGGTCAATAACCAAGGCTCTAGAAGAGAGAAACGTCCCAGTTACAATATGCCAATGGATCACTGCCTGTCTAGAGAACAGGATTATTTTATCCACTCTAGGAAAGGCAACCATACAGGCAAAAGTTACACGGGGCTGCCCACAAGGAGGAATTTATCTCCAATGCTGTGGTCAGTTCTAGTGGACGACTTACTCAAAACATTGTCCAAAGAAGGCTACCAGTGCCTAGGATATGCAGACGACCTAGCAATTATCGTCAGGGGACGATTTGCAGGCACAGTCTCGGAGCGATCTCAAACAGCTCTAAACCTAATGAACAAGTGATGTAAAAAGGAACAATTGTCCATTAACGCACAAAAAACAACAGTTGTACCTTTCACAAAAAACGGGTACTAACAGGACTAAGACCACTAGTACTAAACAACATAGTTATTCCATTCGTCACAGAAGCCAAATACCTCGGAGTCATGTTTGACCAAAGGCTGACGTGGAATCAACATCTTAAAAAACTCACACACAAAGCTACAATAGCTCTCGTAAGCTGTAAAAGATTATGTGGGAAAAACTGGGGTCTAAACCCCAAAATGACCATATGGTTATACACAAGGGTAATAAGACCCATGATAACCTATGGTGCAGTGGCATGGGTATTCAAAACTGCACAGGCAAGTACAATAGGCCAACTCACTAGCATTCAGCGGCTTGCCTGTCTAAGTGCTACTGGGGCTGTGCGCACTACGCCGACTGCAGCAATGGAGGTATTACTAAATCTTACGCCACTGCACATCTTCATACAAGGAGAAACCAGGTCAGCTATTCACAGGCTAACGCAGGGACAAAACCCAATAAGCCAACTACATAGCGCCGATCACATAAGGCTATATCAGCAAGTAAAAAGGGATAATATTCTAGCAATGCCTACTGATAGAGCCATAACCACATACAAATTTGAAAGAAATTTTCAAATTCAAATACCAGCCCGAGAATCCTGGAAACAGGGACCTCCCGTACAGGCTGAACTCGTCTGGTACACAGACAAGGTTCAAAAACCAAGGAAGGAGCCGGTGCTGGAATCTATGGACCCAAGTCGAAAACAATGATTTCGCTAAGTTTAGGAAAATATGCAACAGTGTTCCAGGCTGAACTAATAGCCATACAACACTGTGCAAGAGAAATATCAAATCAGCAAGTATCAGGCAAAACTATTACCATATACTCTGATAGCCAAGCAGCTCTAAAGGCACTTCTCTCACCAGAAATCAAATCACGACTGGTGAAAGACTGTCTAGAAGACCTGGCAGAGCTAAGTAGTCAAAATAAGGTGACCCTAGCCTGGGTTGCAGATCATGAAGGATATTAGGGCAACGAAAAGGCCGACGAATTAGCCCGAGAAGGCTCAGATGCCATGACAGGCCCCGAACCCTTCTGTGGAGTTGCTAAGGCATTGTGCAAGACATCCATTACACAATGGATGCAAAGAGAGTCTCAGGAATGGTGGAACAACTATCCAAGACTGAGACAGGCCAAACAGTTCATTAAGGAACTATCAGCCAAGTTCACGAAAGACCTACTGGATCAAAAGCGTCAAATCGTTAGGATAACAGTAGGCCTTCTTACTGGACACTGTCGCCTCAAAAGGCACATGAGTGTCATAAATCCAGCAGAAGAAGCAACTTTGTGCAGGTTCTGCCAGGCTAGACGACATACTCTAGAACAAGCGGAGTCCCACAATAGATCTGAAAAGGTCGCGGTGGACAAGGACAAGTAACGTCCAGCTCCTAATCTAATCTAAGGTTTGTTTTTCGGTTTTTTTCTTCTTCTGTATTTGCAGGATGTGCTTATTATTTCCTTTTTTGATAGATACCCACACACTAAATCTTTTTTTTTTTTTAGAATAATAATTTAAATGATGGCAATGTTTTGAAAATAGGAAAAAATAAATAAAGCATTTGTTTTTGAAATTCTAATTAGTTTTGTTGCTAAAAAAATTCTTAAAAGTAAATATATGTAAAACTTGAAAAAGTGTTTACCTCACATATATTTTTTAATAGTCACAGTTTTAATTTAAAAACACTTTGTAACTTGACAATTTCTATAAATGCTTAGTTGAATAAATCCTTGTTTTAATTTAAAAATGTTGTAATTGAAAATTACATTCAACACCTTCTACAAAGCCTTATTAACAAAGAAATTGTATGGTAAATAAATAAACAATTACAAACTTTCCTCTAAT
This sequence comes from Psylliodes chrysocephalus, assembly GCA_927349885.1. NCBI lineage: Eukaryota > Metazoa > Arthropoda > Insecta > Coleoptera > Chrysomelidae > Psylliodes > Psylliodes chrysocephalus. Next base: position 9,341,469 of record OV651817.1, read on the forward strand.
TCTAATTAATACAAAAAATAATATGAACTGTCACTGTCAACTGTAGAGTGACGGCACATAAAAAAACATATTTCATTTTTTCTTCTTCTTTTTCTCAACACTGCCACCTGTACTGTCAAGCTTTCTTTTCTGTGAAGATTTTGAACCTAAAACTGTAGGAGTACCAACAACATTAGAAGATTTAGGCATTTTCTTTTTCTTCTCATTTTTTTCTCGTTCTTCTAACTCTGCATTCTCTCGTTCTATGAGTGTAATCAATGTATTACATCGTCTTTGCAATTCCATGGCAGTTCTAGATTTTAAAAACCAATCGAATCTAAATTGTGGAGAAGCTCTAACAGCTGCCCTTAATTCTTCATATACATTTTCTCTGTCAAAACCAAGTTTGTGAAGCATACATACTAGAAATCGATCTTCATCTTCCATATAATTTTTTCCTTTATTTGTACCATAAGATATCCGTAATTGATGGAATGGAGCTCGGTACCTGAAATTTAAAAAAACAATACAGATAAAATACTACATACAGGATGTAGAAAATTTAAAGAAACTATTGCGATTTCGTAATCCATTAGAGATTCAAAGTCAGTTGAATGGGAAAAGTTTCCAAATTATAAAATCAACGTGCTGATTATATGAAATTAAAGATATCAGGTCTGGTTTCCAAGATATTTAAGGAAAAAACGAACGGGTCGATTTTCTGGTTTTGGGTCTGGTTCCTTTCTTTTTAAAAATAGCAAAAAATAAATAATAGATAAATAATATTAAATAGATATAATAATAATTAGAGTTTACGTTTTCACAGGTAAATTTCAATCCAACATTTCATGTCTAAAGAGCCTGCCATAAAGGGTATTGTATTGTCTATAGTGGACATAGTTGTTCACATACTTTGATTACTATACGAGGCAAGAGAGAGGTCGGACACGCCCAACATAGGGCGCGGCCATTTTGAACCCTGTGACACAGTTTACAGCTAAAGAATCAGATCGCTCACTCTGCGACGGCACTTTTGATCTCAATGTTTCAGTTTATACACTGTGCAACTCGGATAATACAATATATGACAACCGCCTATAATAAAACAGCAGTCTTCTGCGTATCCTGAATTTGTATCCCTGGAGTGGATGTTATTTTGGAACTTTCAACTGATTCTTTAGCAATAAACTGTGACTTCAAAAATAATATTCACTGACACTGACAGCAGTAAGCAAAATATGAGATGCGTTTTAATAATCCGCTTCTGCTTCCGGAATTGTCGGTTTAGTCGTAACCTGTCAGATTAAACGCACCTATTAAAAATATTGCGCCAAGATGTAGGCAACACGTAATAAGGGTTCAAAATGGCGAAGTTTTCTATCTCCTTTTAAAAGGCACTCAGAAAGCTGCGCAGTGCGACCATTCTCCGTATAGTAAAAGAAAATCAAAGTATGTGTAGTTGTTACATAATTTTTTGAAACATCTCTATGCCAGATTTAGAAATTGAACAAAAACAGAGACAAGCAAAACGAAAGAGACAGTTACAGAATAAATCAATAGAGATTCCTTCATTTTAAATAATACTTGATATGAAAACAACGCGCGGCTCTGAATTTTTCCAAGGCCTACTTTGCAAACATTTTTTTATGGATTACTCCTTATAATCAGTTTACACTTCTAAAACCAATTGAGCACTTTAAAAAAGACCAATATGTTAACGACGCCATTTCATTTTAAGTGGAAAAACGCGATATTGTTCAAATCCTACTTATCTCTTTGAACAAATTAAAATAAATAAGCTAAATAAAGATAAATAAGCTAAATAAAGATAAATAAGCCAAATAAAGATGAATAAGCTAAATAAAGATAAATAAGCTAAATAAAGATAAATTGATAATTAAATACCTTGCCATTTTTGCATCTAAAGCTTTCTTTATGCTTGCTCTCCTTTGAATCTTAGCTTCTCCTCTTTCTATTTGGGCCATTATTCTATCAATGTCCTGCAATTCATGACATCTTTCCCAAAAAACAGCAGAATATTCCATTACTTCTTCTGGGCTTTTCCCTTCAACATCTTTGGCGATATTTTCTATATCATCCCTTCCAAATTTTTCGTTGGCTTTAATAAATTGATTGAAATCACGTTTACTCCAATTAGTGAATCCCTGAGTCAATAAGGTTTCTTTTTCTTGTTGTTCATCTTCAGTTAACGGTTCAGACTCATCTATTTTTCTTTGTTCTTCTTTTTGTTGTTTTGAAGCATCAGGCCCCAATTCCAAATTTTTAGGTACCTTAAATATTAATCAAATGATTTTTGTGAAATAATTAAATACTGACAAAGTAATCTAAGTAAAACAAGGATTAAGAAATGGAATTAATAATTTGTACAGTAAACAATATTAAAGTTTAATGAAAAATATTCACTTATAATACCACTAGTACCTAAATTTTTTCGAAATCAATTTACGGGAGTGAGAAAAAATGTCCAGACAATAATTTTGGCACGTGTGGTATTCGGTACGAAAAATTTACACCGAAATATCAAAATTTCAAAACTTGACAGACATGTATTAAAATGACTAAAATAAAATTTACAAAGTTGGCCATGCCAGTTATGCCTATTAGCCATATTTGAAGTCGATTAGTCGACGCGAAATCCTCAGTATTATTTTACTTAAAATAAATATAGTGTATTTCTATCTATAATTGGTATTAAATAAAATTTTAACAATTGAAATGGCAATTTTTTAATCATAAAGTCGCGTCGTATCATGAGCATGAAAGAGCTTCTCAAATGTAAAAAAAAAATCCAGAGTAATTTCGTACAGGGTTGTCATGAAAATGTTTTAAAACAACAGCATTTGATCGGCAATCAAATATAGGTGTAAAATTTTCAAAGAAACTATAGAAAGCTCATGAGGAACTATATTTAATTCCTCACATTCATGCTTAGTTACAATCTAAAAAGAATGAATACCTTATATCCCAAAGATTTTCTGTAATAGTAGATTTCTTGATCCAACAGCTCAAATAACCTAGGTGGAAAGAACTGAAAATCTTGCACAATAGGCTGCTTAGGTGGTCTTGGAGCCTTAGGAGCTTTTGGTTCTGAAACCCTTAAGGCTTCTCTGAAATAAGCGTCTACTGCATAGTTTGCTTTTCTTTCTCGCTTTGGCGGTTCAATCCAATTACTTACACCGATTGTTTTCTGTTTTTCACGGTAGTCTTCCCCTTCAAATTGGTAAACAGATTCAGTGGGAGTATCAACAGTAAAATTGCGAAGCGATGATTCACCCAGAGATTCCAATTTCTGAGCAAGTTGAGCTGTCTAAAAATAAAAATAAATAAAAAACGATTATATTAAAAATTCTATAGTGCATGAAGACTTTGACAATGATGAAATGGGGAGGGTTCCGGTGATGAATATTATATAAATGGGAGGAAATGTGGTTTTTTGATTGAAGTGTTATACTGTTATTGTATGTAGGGGCCAACAACGAGCTAGACACATTTTTCTTTACAAAGGGAGAATTACAACTATTGCAAGCACGTTGTTATTCACATAGTTGCAAATTATTACGAGAGAATCTATGTACAAGGATTGTTTGTGTTTTTAATTCGGAATTTGTGGCTGAAAATAATTTTCAGGATAGTACGTCATTTATTTTACAGTAAGTTATAAGTGTAAAGCAGGCATCCAATTCATACAAATTGGTTGCAAATTTTTTCTATATTAAAGGATGATTTCATATTTTATGATAAAAATCTTTAATATGAAATGCATCATGCTTGCTGAATTTCTTATTAAAAGTGTGAAGATCTGGTGAGAGAATTTATTAATGTCTTTATTTGTTTGTTTGTTCATATCGTATATAGTTCATCTGGCGGTGTTTTTAACGAACTGTCGTATTCCGCGAAATAAACATTTCTTGGAATTTTTCATCATATAAGCGAAAATAAATAAATAAATAAATACATAAAGAAGAATACAATTTTGCAACGAAGCGGAAAGTAGTATACATTTTATGATATTCTCAATAATAAAATTAAATTTGGCAAAAAGTGTGATGGTACAATTTGAGAGAAATTAAAACTTTCTAGTCATAAATACCCGTACTGTATATTTGTTAATATGATTTGTTTATAAACTTGATGAATTTTATTATTGAGAAAAAAAACTTGAAAGAATAGAATAGAATAGAATCGGTTAAACTTTTAGGATTTTATTAGACAATAGATTAAATTGGTCAAGTCACATTAATTATGTTGCAAGTAAATTATCTTCTATTTTGTTTCTCTTAAGACAGCTTGAGTATGTCATCAGTTATGATGTTTTAAAAACCGTATATTTTTCACTATTTCACTCACATATTAGTTATAGTATATTATTGTGGGGTAATGCAACCGATTCTATTATAATTTTCCGTCAGCAAAAAAGAAATAAGACTATTAACAGATGCTCAATTTAGAGATTACTGTACACCAATACTCACTACTCATAAAATCATGACTTTACCTTCATTATTTATATTTGCAAATGTATTTGAAATACATAAACATTTATGTCTACTACCAATGCAAGGTGGTGGCCATTTACATAATACACAAATTGGTACCTATTTTAGAGGTCCAAGACACAGATTATCAAAATCAGAACATAATTCAATTAACTTTAAATTACAAAACTATTTTATTCAGTTTTAGAATTCCAGGAATACATTAAGAGTATTAGTTTTAAATGTATGAGTGAAACATGTCACCTAATATTTTTAATATTGTATTTTTATATTTTTTATTACTATTACCAACCATGATCTTTTAAAATCCCATTTTATTTTAAATTTTATACGAGTATGCTGTATGTTAATGTATGTAAAATGTGGTGTATTTTACCATTTATGTGTACTGATGACTATGTAAACATGTTTATATATGTATTACTGAGAATAAAATATTTCTATTTTATTTTTGTTTTTAATTGATCTAGCAGATGGAAAAATTTGTACCCAATCTGTCATCGTAAATCCATTTTAATATTTCTTTGCAAAATAAATTGCAGAATTCATGGAGTCACATTCCATAAAGGAATGTCCAGCACTTAAGCTAGACACTGTACAAGTGAGATAAATATTGGACGACATACATCACAATTGATGCCACTTGCTTATGCCTGTTCTGTCCCCCACAAGTACCACTGAATATAGAAATAGCTGACACTGCTATGGGCAGTGATTTAAGAAATTTGAAAAAAATTGAGCCTATATCATTGCTTCCTTGCTTACACATAATTCAGTCCAAATATAACAATAAGCAATCTCTGTCTCCTACATAGATTGCCAAATCATAGATACAAATTATTCTACTGTAATGCTTACATTTCACCTTATCCTGCGCCATGGCTTCATTATGTTGGCCATTCATGTTAAATACTGCACAAATACATTCATCAACTACAGTCTTACTAACAAGAACAGGCATGATACAATTCAATTCACTCTCTCTGGAATATAGTCTTGTCAACTAATATTCGCTAAGTAAATTAATAATTTTTTCCTGTCACACCTTTCAAAAACAACTGCCTTTAATGAAGTTTCCCACTCTGCAATAGTGTTGTGGGCCGTTTTATGAGCATAGTAAGTTTTCCTACAAGATATTGGCGATAAATGCAGTTTTACCTGTCACCTGACACTATGTAATATTCTTGGGAAATTTATAAAATTAAAGAAGACAAGAAAAATTGCAAAATGCAAGTGAGGCTATAAATTATTTAAAAACATTTTTAATTGTTATGTAAAATTGAACCACCCTGTATACAGTAGTAGGGTTTTTTTTTTTTAGAAAAAAAGGCACATAGGAGGTGTTCTGTATTTTGTCATTTAAGTTTACCCATCGTTTCGTAAATTATCATTATCACCCTAGTATACTTACTTTCGTTTCTCCCTTTTGCAATATTGTATCTATATCTTCATCTGTGATTTCGGAATCTCTTGAAGCAAATACATGATTAGCACCATGTCGGATCATATTTAACATTTCATCTTTATTTAAAGTTTGTCCTTTGGAGTCTGCCAGGCGGCCCTGCTGAATAACTAATTTGTCTAATCTCAATTTAACTTCAGCTCTTTCAACAATTTTCTCTTCTACCGTATTTTCGGTAATAAATCTGGAGGACAAGTAAAAAAATATTTGTATTTAATAGGAAAATTTGTTTTTTTAATGAAAACGCTTCAATAAAAATGAATTTAAATGGCAGAATTATATTTCTCTTAAACCAGTACTGATCTTAATGTACATATCACTTAACTAGTCCCTAAAATGCCCAACTTTTTCCACATTAACTGAGCATGTATTCTGCATGATTGGCAACATGCAAAAAGATCTAAAACTTATGAAAATAAATGGAAAAAAGAACAGCTGACAGGGTAGAATATTTTCTTGGTCATCGGTTCTAAATACCAAAAAAAATAAAAAATAAACTATTTTCTCACTTTTAAATATTTTGTGACTCATGTCCTGTGGGAAATCATTTTTGTGTCACACTCATTTCGAACCTAACCCACAATAAAAATCCCAGACCAATCTTTAAAATAATAATTAGCACGTAGGTGATCACACAAAAACGAAACGTTGCCAATTTAACTAGCTATTTAGAAAATTAAAAATCTTTTTAAAACTTTTCGGCGTGATAATAAACAAAAAATGCTTAAAGGAAAAAAAAGCAAATTCAAGATATGGCAAAAATTTCCTAAACAACTAGAAATAGGTTATTAATATTATTTGTGATTTATTCAAACTATAATAATGCAACGTATATCCCATTTAACCTATTCAACTGACCTCTGCATACTTATAAGGGATACAATTTTTAATATTAATATTTACTTTACCTGAATACTTTAACTTGTTTTGTTTGACCGATTCTATGAGCTCTGTCCATTGCTTGCAAATCCATTTGTGGATTCCAGTCAGAATCATAAATGATTACAACATCAGCTGTTGCTAAATTAATACCCAAACCACCAGCTCTTGTAGATAACATAAAAATAAATTTGCTGCTACCATCTTCATTAAATTCATTTATCTGTCTCTGTCTGTCCTCATGGGGGGTTTGACCATCCAAACGACAATATTGATACTGCTTCCAATGACAATAATCTTCTAAAATATCCAGCATTCGCGTCATTTGTGAAAAAATTAGTACTCGGGAATCTTGTTCTTTGAGCCTGGGTAACAATTTATCTAGCAAAACAATTTTTCCACAATTGTATACAAGGTGAGAGTCAGTTGTATAAGGAGGACCAGGTTCAGCACCATCAAACAAGTAAGGGTGGTTAGTACATTTTCTTAACTGCATAAGGATATTTTGTAATCGCATTTTCTCCACCTAAAACAATATATAAATAAATGTCAATACTATATCTAATAAGCTTTGATAATAATTTTAAACTAACTTCAAAACAAGGCCCATTTTGAGTTCATTAAAATGAATCTACAATTTCAATTTTTAAAATATTTCAAGAACTTACCTTGCCCGCGCCGTTAACAATATCAATGTCTTTCATCAACACTTTGGTATACCATTCTCTCTGCATTTTGCTTAATCCAACATAAACTTTAACTTCTTTTTTTGGTTTTAATTTTTTTTCTACCTCAGACTTCAATCTTCTAAGCAAAAACGGTTTTAGTACAGCATGCAGTCTCTCTACCAGTTGATTATCGCCTAAACACTGGTTGGTATTGAACCAAGCATCAAAATCATCAGACGAATTGAATACATCGGGAAGCAGAAAATTAAGCAAAGCCCAAAGTTCATGTAAATTATTTTGTAATGGAGTACCTAAATAATAAAAATGCATATATTATTATTGTTTAAATACATCTGTACACCTTTTAAACATTTATGAAACATATGTCGACCCTGACACATAAAGAATTTAAATTTTGTCGATTACATACATCTTTTAAAATACAACGAAAATTTGTAACAGCAAGTTGCAAGATCAACGGACAACATGAATTAAAAATATTTAACTACACAGTCTAATGCAGTGGGAATCATACAAGATGAGGCAAAAGGAATAATACTATATTTTGTCTCTTTATTGAAGCAGTGCCTATCATTCAAGTAATGCGACAAAATAATTTATTGGGTTAAAAGTTCTATCCAATCAAATTTGAAATGGTGGAGTGGGTATGGTTGTCATATTATTATAGACCCTAAACGAGAACACAAGCAGCATTATTTTTGCATCATTCAAACAAAGCATACAATTTAGTAATTGCTCAAGCCAACATTTATCACAATTCTTCTCGCATTAAATGAAAAACTAAGATTAATCAATGATCAAAGTAAGTGAATTCATTTCTGAACGACTTCTTAGATGCGGTGCTCACTACAATTCCGATATTGTCTCAACAGTCAGCATTGTCAGAAGACAGATAGTAGTAGACAGAGGATTTTTACTTTTTTTTATCACTCAACAGTTCCTTTGTCTATAGTGGAACAAAATATTAGAGAAAGTGAGTCATATTCGTTGGCAACCCTGCCTGTGGAGGGAAACTAACAGTCAGCCTAGGCACAGTATTAAATAACAAATAAAAATTCTTCTCTTATGGGATTTCGGGGATCCCACTAAAGAAAATTTTGCTCCTGTTTAGTTTTTTAAATATGATGTACTATTATTGAATCACTTTGTATAGGGCATAACTTATACTGTTGCTTTCCAATAATGTATGTCAAGTAGGAGGTTCTTTTTTTTTGAGATAGGTGATATCTGTTATTCATTTTCTGATATCATGAGATATAGCTATTGTAAGTTTTTAAATGTTTACCCAATATTCATATTCAACTAACATTTTTGGTATTAAAAATACACTTACCAGTTAGAAGCAGTCTATTGGTGGTTTTAAATTCCCTAAGAATTTCCGAAAGTTTAGATTTTTCATTTTTTATGCGGTGAGCTTCATCAATTACCATATATCTCCAATTGAATTTTTTAAAGACGGATTTTTCTTTTATGCACATTTCATAAGATGTCACACAAACATCCCATTCCCCCGGCATCAACACATCTCTAATGAAAGTACTCTATAAATAAAGTATTATTATTTATTTTTTATTTTAGTTGCTAAAGAAGAAGTATATATATTTGAATTTATATAATTACAAAAACCAAATAATTAATCATAACGACTAAAATTCGTAAAATCTTACCCTGGCTTCCTGATCTCCTATTAGACAAACAGCTCGTAAAGTTGGACACCATTTTTTGAATTCAGCCATCCAATTGGATAGAGTGGACTTTGGAACAATAACTATATGTGGTCCGGCAGTACTTTTATAATGTTTCATAAATCCAAGTAAAGAAATAGTTTGTAAAGTTTTTCCAAGACCCATTTCATCTGCCAATATTCCATTAATACCATTTTCATAAAGAGATATCATCCAATTTAAACCACGAACCTGATAATCTCTCATTACTCCATTCTTTATATAATATGGAGAAGCATCAAATCGTGTCGTAGGTTTAGTTTTGTGATTCGTTTCCGCCAAAAGTTCTTCATCTTCTTCTTGTTCTGTTTTTCTATGCCTCAAACTACAAATAAGTTGCTTGATATACGGTTTTAAAATGATTACTTCAGCATCAGGCATATCTAAATAGAAAGTCATGGAGTCAATGTATTGAAAGGTGAAAATTATTTATTACAAAAATGAAAATTGAACAAAACATTTTTTAAAAGAACAAAAAGGGAGGTTATCAATAATTTGACTTACCATGACATCCATTACGGATAAGTACGTAATTTTAACATATAGTTTGTGCAAAAAAAAGTTCGATGCACATTTAAAAAAAAAATCCCATAAAATAGATTAAGTTTAATACCTACATAATTTAATTTAATATTAACAAGAGATGATAGAAAATGTTAGAAAGCAGAATTAAATCATGTAAGAAAAATATACATCTAACTTTGTTTTGCACAACCTATACAAAGTTAAAAAGTTATTGTGAATAATTTATAAAAAAATTATGTTTGAGAGATATTTATTCATTTGTTACTCCACCCAACAGTAATCACCATTTACTGCGTGGGAAAAACAAAACATTAGAATAATAATAATACGAATACAGGAAAAAAACTGACCGAACACAGGATAAAAAAAATGGTTGTCTACATTGCATTGCATGCTTTACATAATTTTTTTACATTGTGTAAGATTCTTTTCTTTCTTCTGAGAAAATATAATCCCTACAAGTGACACCCTGAGACTCGGAAGTACTCGAGCGCCAGTTTTTTTAATGTGGTTTGCTCCACAATTCGGGCAGCTTCTAGTGGAGGTGACGGAATAACTCCAGGGGTCTTGTTAATATCAGACTATCAATAAAAGAAGGTAACAATAACGGGCTTTAATCGTTATTGTTACGTAAAAGTATTCTGAAGCTGAAATAAAAAATGAAGGGGAAAGGTCGACACACAATTATAAGCCAGAATTCAAAATTAACACATGTATTTCTTACGAAAGCTAATAACAAATGTCGTAAAATATTTCAAAGCCCCACCCTGAACAAAAAAAAAATAAGAGAAAAAAAAATAGCGGTTGCGGAACGGTAGCTGTGACAGGACGGAGCTCAATCAGACGTTTATTAATTATTTACAGAAATATATCAAAGGAATAAATTAAGTTTACAAATTCGGCCCGTGGCTGTGTTTTATTTATTATAGTAAATTCTAAATGCAAACGGAATAATGGTTTAATGGTTTTCAAAAATTAATTAGTACCAGGTATTGGAAACGTTATTATTCCCAAACAATTTTTGTGTTAAATTAAAAAAAATTATGGAACTCACCCTATATTTATAAAAAAAAAATTAAATATTCTTGTCGGTATTATTTCTTTAGGAAAATATAAAAGAAGCAATGACAATTTCCCTTATTAATATCAAAACTTTCTTTAATAATAAAAATAAAAATATTCAGTAACTACCCCAATTACAATATCCAAACGGCTAGTCAAAAATAAAGCGAAAACTACCCCAGCAAGCGGAAACTACCCCAAAGCAATATCCAAAATGCTAGATAAGCCCTTGTGAACCACTCAACGCAGGCAGTCTCTAGATTCAGATATTATTCTAAAATTCTTTTTGAAAATAAAGCGAAAGCTACCGCAACAAGCGGAAACTACCCCAAAGCAATATTCAAAATGCTAGATAAGCCCTTGTGAACCACTCAACGCAGGCAGTCTCTAGGTTCAGATATTATTCTAAAATTTGGTTAATTAAGGAACTCCCCCTTATAATAGATACAAAATCCAAAATTACTGACTACTTAAAAGTAATACGAAATGTATTCTTGTTCTGGCACCAATTAATTTTAAACCTGTTTTATAGGAAAATAGGAATGCATATAACTTATATTTCAGTAATTTCAAAAATGTCTGAAAAGAAAACCCCGAAATTTTGATACAACATAAAACGGAATACTAAAAAAAATCAAAACTAGGCAAACACAATAAACACAGCCGATAAAGCAAATTTCCTACCTGGGCCTCAATTCTCGACTTTTTTTCCCATGGGAAAAAGATAATTTTCCTATGGGAATTTATATTTTGTATTCTCGACACATCCACTAGGAATATTTTCTCACGAAAAGTATGGGAGCAAATACACCTGGTATTTGGCATGGGAAATCAAATTTCCAATGGGAATCTGTCACCGGTGACATTTGCTAGTTCTAGTTACTTCAAATAATAATATTTATATATTATTATTATTACTAATATACCTTTACTAAAATGGATGAAGCTATTTTACTTTTCCAATTAAACAATATAGAAGAGGCAGAAAGAAGAGCAAATAATGTCCCAAGAGATTTTTGGTTTAAATGGAAAAATGAGGCAGGGGATCCCTTTGAATCCTTAAATGATAGACAATTTATCAAATTATTCAGACTATCAAAAGAGGCAGCCGCTAATCTACTTGCAGATATGGAAACAATAATAGATCCCCCATCGAGGAAATCTGCAATTCCGGTAAAAATAAAGGTAAGTTCTTCGACCATTCCAAAAATATACATTATTTTATTGACATCACACAGCTATTGTTTGTTTAAAAGATATGTGAATTTCATCATTTATTTGCTTCTTAAAAATGTATGTACAGAAACTGGATGATTTTTTTAATAAAAATAGGGTTGCATATTTTTTAGCTTTTAATTGCCTTGAAATTTTTTGCTACTGGAAGTTACCAAACTGATATTGGTTTAAATAAACATTTCCCTGTAAGCCAGTCAACTGCTAGCCGTTGCATTAAAGAGATCGTTGATGCTTTAAATAACCCAAGAGTATTCCGAAAATGGATCAAATTTACACTTGGGGAAAATTTAGATCAGAGGCGAATGCAGTAAGTTTTTAAAAACTTAAGTGTGGTGCCTCAAAATAGAATAATTGAGATATTCCAGTTTCGTACCTAATTTTCTTAATTTTAGGTTTTATCAAAAATATGGTATACCAGGAATAATAGGTGTCATAGATTGTACGCATGTAGCAATATTCCCACCTTCTGAAAATGAACATTTATATATAAATAGAAAATCATATCATTCAATTAATGTTCAATTAGTAAGTATGAACTTTTCTTAAAACTTAAAGATCCATAATACTAAAATGTGTATTTTATAATTACAGATTTGTGATATAAACCTGACCATTCTCAACGTGAATGCAAGGTTTCCAGGCAGTACTCATGATGCTCACATTTGGAGAAATTCAAATGTCTGTCATGTGCTTCAACAGGCCAGCCGAAATGAGAATTTCAATTACTACTTGATTGGTAATTATTGTCGATTTTAATTATTTTGTTTTTTATTATTATATCTATAGGAGACTCTGGATATCCACTAAGGAAGTGGTTACAAACACCAGTTCCTAATGCAGAGGATGGTACACCAGAAGCAGACTACAACACCCAGTTATGCAGTGCACGATGTTTGATTGAGAGATGTAATGGGCTCTTAAAAATGCGATTTAGATGTTTACTCAATCATCGTGTGCTGCATTATGAACCCACAATTGCCGGAAAAATAGTCAATGCGTGCTGTGTATTGCATAACATATGTATTCAGTATAATGTACCTGAGCCTGATCTAGAAGCAGATCAAAACCTCGATTTGGGAATGTATAACTTTAATGTTAATATTGACAATGAAGATAGGAATCGGCGACAAAACCGAAATCCTGACTTGGAAGATGGTCGTCGACTGCAGCGCCAGATTATAAGAAATTATTTTGATTAAATGTAAGTGTTTTAAAACAATATGTAGTTATTTTTATTTTATTTTCCTAATTAATATGCATTAAGGTTTTAAGTATTATGATTGTTTAATGAAAATAAAATAGTTACTATAGAAATCTATATTTATTTAACACATTGCGTGCCTCGCTGTTATCGCGAAAATAGCCTCAGGGGCCAAACTACATTTTAACAATATTTGTATGTATTTACTCAAAATAAAGGTCTTTTGATAATTCTGTGTTTTTTTTGTAGTTTTTTAAATATTTTTTTCACTTTTTCTGTCTCTCATATATAAGCGACGTGGCCCTGAAGCAAAAAAAGTTGTAATATTTAAGCTGGAGGCCATGTCTCTCAAATATGATCACCGCAAGTTTTCTAGAATAAGCAATCCCAGAATAAATTTTGTTTCATTATTAGGAATAGGCTATTTCAGAATAAATTTTGTTTTATTACGCAAAATGAATAGCAAATGTTGATAACATAATTAAATGTTAAAAAACTTAAAGCTAAAATATTAAACACTGTTAAAAATCCTTAAAATTCCTTTGTTTCTGCTATTTTTTCCAAGGCACAAGCTATTCGTTCTTTTGCCAAAACATTTCTCTCTAACAACTTGAGTTTTTTGTCATAATAATTTTCTTTATTAAGAGGGTTCTATACCCGTCCGCCATATTGGAAATGTTAATGTTCAAATTGCGGGCTTAATACTCACCAAAAAAAATATCTTTTTTGTATCCGTGCTTCTTATGCATCGTAGATTGGCGCATGCTAACTTTTTTTTATAAACATAAAAAAAATAAAATGAAAAAAATATAAAACAAGTCATATACGTATAAATGTTATCATCCGCCATTCTTCATTTGCCACTGAACAACTTGTGTATTTACCATTTTTGAAAAAAGTAAGTAGTTTTTTCTAAAATTGAACATTGCATAAAAATTTCAGAGGGCATCGGGAGGTGCTGCCCCCAACGGTCCTCTTTTACGTTTGGATACCATGATAATTAATATTTTCTATGCCAGATGGCGCACCAGTCGCGAAAAGTATGTTCAGTTGCCTAAACCAATAAATATTACAGAGTTACTTTCCGATCGATGTATAAAATTGCAAACAACACGATACACAGAATAACGGTGTGTTCCTGCGCATGCAGCTGACTGACGGTGACGTCACGTGGGACAGAATTGTTAGTTTTAAATGGGAAATAGTGTTTGAAATTCGATATATCGCCGGTTTTAGATTTTATGCAGTTACTTAAGCTTTATTGGTTATTAACCGACTTCAAAAAAGGAGGAGGTTATCAATTCGTCGCGATTTTTTTTTGTTTTTTTATGTATGATTAGCGATAATTCTTTAACACGGCGTCCGATTTCAATAATTCTTTTTTTGTTCGAAAGGGGCTACTTCAGGGGTGGTCCCATATAAATTTGGTCAAAATCTAAAAATTGGGTCCATGAGAAAATCCTCAAACTCTTCATTTTTTATGTATGTTTAGCGATAATGCTTTACTACCTTGTCCGATTTATATGATTCTTTTTTTGTTAGAAAGGGGGTACCTCAGGGGTGATCCCATATAAATTTGGTTAAGATGTTGTGATGGCATCTGCACGTTTTTGAAGTCGGTTTTTTTAAATTTTTAATTTACACTTGTTTTGTTAACCGACTTCAAAAAAGGAGGAGGTTATCAATTCGTCGCGATATTTTTTTTTTATGTATGTTCAGCGATTATTCTTTAACACGGTGTCCGATTTCAATGATTCTTTTTTTGTTAGAAAGGGGGTATTTCAGGGGTGGTCCCATATAAATTTAGTCAAAATCTAATAATTGGGTCCATGAGAAAATCCTCAAACTCTTCATTTTTTATGTATGTTCAGCGATAATTTTTTAACACGGTGTCCGATTTCAATAATTCTTTTTTTGTTAGAAAGGGGGTATTTCAGGGGTGGTCCCATATAAATTTGGTTAAGATGTGGCATCTGCACGTTTTTGAAGTCGGTTTTTTTAAATTTTTAATTTGTAATACTTGTAATATATTCGTTTACAAATATGAAGGTTTAAGGTAAATAATACTAATAAAAATATTAATTTTTTTCATAAATTCAACGTATTTTGTGACAAAATCCATAACCTGGATAAGATAAATAAAAAATATGGACTAAAAATATAAGTTTGACTGAAATTTGTACTTTCTGGGAGTGGTAGTTCCTTCTAAATTTATTTTCTTAGTATGCAGAAACAAATTATTTTTTTATAAAAAGCAAGTACACAAAAAATAATTTTTTATTTGGTAAATTTAAACATTTTTTTGCCAAGTTTACTTTGAAAATATTCAAAACCAATTTTTCTATTCATGTATCTTATTCTTATATATGTTCCTGTCCTGCTCTTGCATAGTATTTCTTGAAAATGGACCGTTGTATTGGGACAGGAAACTACTGCTTTATCTGCTAAAATTTTAAAATACCTATTTTCTTTGCTTAATAAAGCCCCATGCACCTGGTGGAATTCAGTTTTCTTCTCTTGCGTTTATGTTTACTACTTTCCTCAAAGTAGATAGGGCAACTTCATGCTAAAATAATATTTTAGCAACTTTTCACTGTCTCTAAACCTATTAAACTTGTGCATTTTACTAACCATTATTGTTTAAATTAAGTTTGTCCTTTCTATGATAAGAATTTATCCACATTTTGTGGCATTCGAAAATATCTTACATTACACTATTTTTGAATTTCGCATTATGGATTTTGCAAGTCTCCACCGCGCAGCCCGGCCATTTAAATATTAATTCAGTTCTTCCCTATTATATATAAGAAAATATAGTCACTACTAACACAAAAACAAATAAATTATTAAATTATTTTACACTATTCAATCAAAAAGTGTCAAAATAACTTGAAAGTTCATCCCGAATTACGTCACTGCGCGGTTTGGACGAAATTTGAATCGAAAGTCAGTATACCATTAGTGGCTAGTATGTGTATCGTGGGCAAACAATAAATATTGTGTATATTTGGCGAATTTTGAATTCAGTTTGAGCTTTTAGGTTCGGTGTTGCCGTCTCTACAGATAGTTTGTGAATCCACAGACAAAGCTCATAGTAGCGTTGGAAATAGTCCGTTTTTAAAATACATTTCTACAAAAAATTTATTCCTAATGAAAGTTGTTTCTATTACGAAATAAAACAAAATTCACAGAAAAATAATAGGGTGGGCATAAAATTGCTATAAAATAGGTAGTGTTACAGAATAAATACAAAATCCGAGCGCGAAATTATGAAACGAGCTTGTCGATTTTGGTCTGAAATTATAACATAACACACTTTCTAAAAAAATTATCGTTCAGCTCCGAAAATCTTACAGTCGGAAAAAATTAATAGGTACCTATTTTGCTTAAATAGTGGAGAAAAAGACATTCCTATAGCAAAAATCAAGGGCGCTAATGGCGTTTTATAAAAGGCTTTGAGCTCATTATGAAACCCAAGTTTAAAACCCCATTTATAAACAAATAATTTTCTATTCTGTAATGTGCAAATAAAAGGAAAGAATGCCACCCTTGGCAACGTTGTAATTTTATGTGTTGTCATCAAAATAAGTGATCTGTCTGTGGTTGTCAATGTCATTGCGAATGTGAATAAAATAACAAATACATGTTTATTAGTAAATTAGGCATTCCAAACAAATGAAGCGCGGTTCTAAGGTTTGGAATCTCTAAAGGGTTGCGACATACGATGTAGTCTATTTACAATACGAGAAATCAAAATTAATGAATTAAATTTAAATATTTTATGTCAAGCACAATGAAAATATTATTTTTATAGAAACCGTTTATGCATTTTCTATAAATTGGCAGGCTTGGCGATTACTATTTCAAATAGAAATAGCGTCCAAGATTAAAGGCTATGTCGCAATCCCCTTAGATTTATGAGCCCTTCCAACTGACAACTATTGTATGACAGGTCTTTGGAATATCTAATTAGGCATTCCAAACTGAATGGCTACCAGTGGGTTTTGACAGGTTATGATATGGCAAAATTATGGCAACCCTGTAGGCCTGGTGATTTGACAAGGTCAATGAAATAGAGTTACATAGATTGATCATCCATATTTTTCAAAATAAACATAAGCTTATGCCCTGAAGTAAAAATGTAAGCAGTTATTATTTTTTAAATATCTAAAGGCTGAAAATTGGTTTTAAAACACATTTTTGCTAAATCGATTCAAATTAATAAATATTTGCCAGGCAATATGGCCGCTCGCAAACGACTAGCTTTGAGCAATCTATATAACTATTATGTATCATTGACCCTGTTAATGACAACATGACAACAGGGTTGCCATATCTAAACTGTCAGTACCCACTGGTAGCCATTTGGACAGGTCGTTGGAATGCCTAATTGTGTGAGAATAATCACTGTGACTTTAATAAATCGACAAAGAAGTGGTTTTTATTATGGGTCGAGTACAAATAAAAAACAGCAAAAGATTGGTTGGATTATGTCACGTTTTGTGTTGTACAAGTCTTAAACTTGTACGATTATATATATTGAGCGTTTAGAGGCCGCATAATTAGGTTATCATTGGACGAAGACTGTTCAATACAGTATCTCTTAAATTTCCAAAATAAAAACTAAAACAAATAATATATTTACCTACATATATTTATACGCTTTTCTATTTATGAATGTGTGAAGGCTATAGAATAAAGTGTTCATAAAAAGTAATTATAATTAAAATAAGCTCAAAAAACTAGAAACCGTGTTAAACTTATTAAATAAAAACCGATTATATATAGAAATCTAATTTTGTTAGTCATCAACGGCCGAAAATGGTACGTCTAGATGTTTTTATACGATAATTGGTAGACTATGCAACCACAAATGCACAGAAATGTATTTCAGGCTGCCTAACAATTTCTTTAAAGGGGGGGGGGGTTATGGCGAAGACGTAAGGAACGCGGATTTTGAGGTTATGTATGAAATTGACGGAGCTGATGGGTATAGAACCCTCTTAAAGTTTTTATTTTGTAACATGCGTTCAATATTTCGGCTAGTCTTCAAGGTTTCAGTTAACCTTGTAGCAGTTACTCTTCGTTTTGGCTTTATTATGCCACTTGTACTAGGTTCAGCACATAATATATTTTCATTTTCCAGCACTATTTGTCCACCACATTCAGGATATATTTCCTTCTCATATTCACTTAATTGTTCCTCATTACTTTTGAAATAATCATGATCCTATAAAATAATTTCAGTAATTAGTAAAAAAATTAGAAATTACTTACACTCATTGATTTATTTTATTTAAGTGCATGTGTTTCAATTGGTTGAAAGCAAATAAGAAATTTGAAAAATAAAAACAATTAGAAAGAAACAGAATTAAGGTAATTATCATTTAACAGTTTTTAAAAATATATCTTTTTTAAAATATCCAAAAAATGTTTAAAGAAAACTATTCCATTCATTAATATCTGACATCTAGATGCAAAAATGGGCAAATTTAAATAATTTCTATCAGTTACATAAAATTTTTTTATAAATATATATCTTACTGTAATGCAGGATTCCTGGACTAACTCATTACCATGCAGACATGTTTTACCAATTATATTTAATACATTCGCCTCATTTACGTTTAGTTCTTTAAGAGCCGGACCCCCCCCCCCCCTGTTCCTTCAGTATATTGTTTTATAATGGTGGACTTCCTCTTAATAGTTTTCTTAAGATCTTGCCATGTCTGAATGAAAATTGTGTTATGAGAAAAGGTACCATTTGGAAAATCTCTAATGATTAAGTGTGAAAAATAACTATATACAATGACTGTGTATTTGTTAATATGTGCACATGTGTAGGTAACAGTAAAAAAGGTATCCCTAAGACTTTATGCACGCAATATTACTTACTCGTCTCCAAGAAGACCAGTCCTTCTTTGCCCCGGGGATGCTATTTAATTTTTCACTGATGTACTTCCATCTTTTTTGGGCTTCTTTGTACGTAAACATATTAGTAAATTTTCCCTGTCTCAGCTCCTCATCGTTTTCCATGAAGGTAATAAGCATTTTTTTTTGGGCCTCTGACATATTTTTTTTCTTAATATCCATCGTATCACGTTATTTTCTAACGAAAGGGGGTTGATTGATTTTTCTGACAAGATGTGTCAAAACAAGAGTCAAAAGTTGACGATAGTATCAAGGATCCCAACATTACTACTTGAAAGTATTGAAATATAATATTGATTATGATTGGTCAGTCTCCAATATTTACGTACTTAATACCCGACACACGTTAGACATACGAGAAATCGAAATTCCCATAGGAAAAAGATTCCTAACCTAGTCGCGAGTACCGTTTTATAATACCACTGGAATATAAGCATGGGAATATTTATCCATGGGAAAATTTTCCGGTGAAGTCGAGAATTGAGGCCCAGGGGGTCAATTCTCGACTTGTAGGAACCTTTTCCTATAGGAATTTGTGACACTTTCCTACATGTAGACAAATGTCATAAATTTCCGATGTGTAGAAAAATGTCAAAAATTCCTATAGGAAAAAATTCCTACGAGTCGAGAATCGACCCCCTGGGGCTCGATTCTCGAGATCATTGGAAAATTTTCCCATGAGAAAATATTCCACTATAGTATTTTTAATACAAATCCCGATGCACGTCAGCAATGACGTCGGTCATTCGTCATAGTACTACCAACTAATTAAAATGTCCCTAACTAAGCTAATAATCCGAAAAAGTCACGTATAGTCACGAGCATTCATGAACGTAGTCATATTACTAAAAAGTCAAAAACTGTTATGGTGATTATTTTGATAATGTTAAGAATTATTTAAATTATTTAGTTTATACATGTCTAATTCTTGATAATATAAAATTTATAAAAACCTTATTAAATGTTTAGTACTCAAAAAATAATACTTTACATTAAATAATTTTGACATTCTGTACGCCCATGAAGCTCGTATTTATAGAGAAGGAATGTCATTACAGCAATTGGTACACCTTGTTGCGGTGTTGCAACCCCTTTTTAAAAAATTTCACTGATTTAGTTAGGTTATGTTTATGTTGAGTTAATTATTGATTGTGCATTTTGTTTTCTGTAATTTAAAATCCTTTTGCCTGTATTTTTAAGCTTTGCCAGTTATACTTTTAAAAAACTGTTTTTCAAAACAACCATAGAGTGAATAAGCTGATTATTTGTCGTTTAATTTTTTTATACAAAATTCCTAAAAAACTAAATAGTCCTTGTAAGGAGTTGATAGCTTCTTTAATCCATTATTTTGAATGAGAGCGTGATAATGATGGACCACGTTTACCTTTAACTGCTGTAAGAGAGGTAAGTTACAAGTTATAAAATTTAATAGAAATATGAAATTATTTTCTTGTCTTTTTTAGTGTGTGCAGCATCTCTAAATAAAAATATTTCTACTGTCAGTAGTATTTGGCAAGCAGTCAAGAATAATGAATGATTAAAATCGCTAATTAAAAAGCATTCATATAAACAAAGGATTACCTACTAATACAATAACACTGGATACAAGTGGAATCCGAAGTGGTATTTATAATATGTATGAAACAAGTAAGTATAAAGACAAATCTATTTATTCAATCATAATTTATTTATATTACCTATAAAAGTTTTAATTTGTATACAGTAATATAAATACATACTTATTTGCAGGTCAACATATAACTTTGGAACCTTTAAGAGAAAAGTTGATTGAGAGACAAATGTTTAATGGCTATATTGCATCATTGTCAACTGTATTAAAAGAATGAAGAAAAAAATATAACCAAGACGTGAACTGTAAATAGGTCAGTTTTTAAGAAATTATAGAATTACAACAGAAGCAGTTCGTTGTCATTGATGAAACATGTATCGTTCAAAATGAAACAATAAACAGCTCCTGGGAATAATGACAAAGGGTGTTAGACCTACAAAAATCGATGGCAAGAGATAAAACACCAAATTTGAAGTAAATTAAGGTATCAGTTATTGTGTAAATCAAGTAAAAACAAATTATTAATATTGAAATGACACATCATATTGAAGATTTAATGGTAGATACGCTATTCTAGCAATCATATAAAGACAATTTAATTGAAAAAATTTGATTACAGTGGTCAATAAACATCTACATGTTTTACACATTTTCAAGATGTACAGTGAAACCCAAAAATGCCTCTTTTTTTCAGAAATAAACTTTAAAACAATATCAAAAAATTAAAAATGAAGTTACAAGATTTGATATAACGGTGTACCTAACATTAAATCATTGATATAATGTGTTGTTTCGATATTACAATTTAGAATATAGCGATATTGACACACGTTATACGAAATAGCAACTAAATAGAAATAAATAAAACATTCTTTTTTCAGGTGCAAACCGTCAAAGAAATATATGGTAGATAATTACCTAAGCAGAACAATATAGACAAAGTATTACATAATCTTCCCTGCCATTGTATTTTTAACCCCATTGAACTTATTTGTGACCTTTCTAAGCAATATTATAATAAACATATTAGCAGAGAGGTAGTTTTTAATAGATTGGAAATTATTTTTATTATAATTAACCCTAATAGCGATATCGATGACTGCGATTCAAATACTTGCGATCTGGATTAGGAGAAATAAAAGAATTTTAATAGGAATAATGAAGATTAGTAGATGAATAATTGTTTTTTTATGAGAAAATAGTGTATTTAAAAAAAACATTGTCTAATTTTTAAAACAATAAACAGTTTGATATATTTCTTATATATCTGTATTTTTATTTAATTT
Organism: Psylliodes chrysocephalus; assembly: GCA_927349885.1. Classification (NCBI taxonomy): domain Eukaryota; kingdom Metazoa; phylum Arthropoda; class Insecta; order Coleoptera; family Chrysomelidae; genus Psylliodes; species Psylliodes chrysocephalus. The sequence continues at coordinate 9,363,530 of OV651817.1, forward strand.
ATTCCAAAATATAAAAAAAATATTTGACTGAGAATAACATTTTTCAAATGTCTTTTGAAACTGGTAGAATGGAGAATCTTGATGTTTGAGTGATGAATCTATTGTTCATACATGTTTCGATAACTTTAGAGTTGAAAAGAAGTAGCGATATCCGTTTATATTTGAAGCATTTCTGGCTATCTTGAATACTTGAGCTGCAGAACCGTTACTGAAAGTGAGATTTACTAAAGCAACTACTCAAATATTTTAACAATTTCCTTCTTGTATTCAAATATTTTAGCAATTTCAAACTTTAATTCTAGTATAGGTATCTACTGATATTATGAATCCTCCACATGCCTTTGTAGTTTTCATTTTTTCAATGACCTCTTTAATTTTATGGGGTGTTGTGGTTTATAACTTAAATGTAGTTCTGTTAAATAACTTTCTTGGTGAAATTAAATTAGTTTTAGATATTTTCTGTGCTAATTCTAAACCAATTTTGATCCATCTGCAATATACTACCTTACAGTTTTATTTTCCATGACTTGCATAATATGTTTAAAACTTTTTTGTTCAGATGTTTATTATTCATAAAGGAATTCAATATTTTCCATTAGTTATATACATTTAAAACTAATTGTTCCTACTAGAAACATAACAAATACATAACCTTACAATTTAAAAAATTCTAAATTCCTCGACTATTCTGACGATTAGGCAACACTGCAAGGCTGTGACGTGCATCGGGATTTGTATTAAAAATACTATACTTATGCTGCGTTTGAGAATCCACATCGGATGCATTTTTTACATCTCGAGCGTTTTTTTATCCACATCGGACACATCTGTCCCATTACATTTACGTATACTGAACCACGTGATCAAAGATTTTTTACATCTCAGATGCATCCGATGTGGATTCTCAAACGCAGCATTATATGTCTGATATTAAGTTCACGAATATTTCGAAACAACCAATAACATAAAAGATATTTTAAAATTTACTGTTGGCAATATTTGTATTTGTTGTGGTTTTTGGGTATCCGATTACTGCCGAGCCTCCGCGCTGGAGCAGGTGCCGTGCCGAGCAATCGCTATCATGATCGAGAATAAGTGAAAATATTCGATTACGTATAATAATTAAAACTTGTCGAGTTATTCTTAGTTTTTCTTTTCTCATGTTGAAAAAAGAAAACGTAGCTTTTCTATGGAAAAGCAACGAAAGTTTTGAGAAACTATAAGAAATTCTTTCATTAACGAAAATAATAAAATTTTCGAAAAGGTCTTATTAAATTTACTACACTGAATTTGTGTTATTTGTCAGTCCCTTAGCAGCTCCCACAATTTCTAAATGATTTAGGAAAATTAGTTTATACAGTTTCTTAGTGAAAGAGAATTAAAAATAATATACCTACATAAATAAAATAATATCAATCTATAAATACGCCAAAAAAATGTTTTAACTACAATTTCACTAAAAATCCAAGATATCCAATAATCTTTGGTTATGTCTTAGACTTTCGCGTGGTCTTTCGTCAAATTTTCGACTTTAATGCGCAAACTCTATTACAATTCCCATTGGAAAACACAATTTCCAATGCTCGTAAGTATGGGAAAATATTCCACCGCTTATGTCGAGAATACGAAAACTGAATTCCCATGGGAAAATTTTATTTTCCCATGGGAATAAAAGTCGAGAATTGACCCCCTGAGCACGGTCGGGGCAACGAGATTCGGAGATCTTTTCTAATTAGATGTTTACCGGACTGACTGTCGACGAGAACTGAACAGTGTTGCCAGAGTACCCTGAAGGAATGTAATAGATGAACTCTCAAAATTGTAATAAATTTCAAGAAAATGTAATAGAAATTTTAGTCAACTTAAAATGAACTATACATAAAAAATACGATTCTATTGCTGCGTTTGAGAATTCACATCGGATTCATCTGAGATGTAGTAAATCTTTAATCACGTGATTTAGTATACGTAAATGTAATAGGACAGATGTGTCCGATGTAGATAAAAAAACACTCGAGATGTAAAAAATGCATCCGATGTGGATTCTCAAACGCGGCAATTGTATTGATTTTTGTCGCATTTGAAAATCCACATCCGATGCATTTTTTTACATCTCGAGCGTTTGTTTATCCACATCGGACACATCTACATCTGCGTTTGTTTATCCGAGATGTACCTATCCAGATTACATTTTTTACATCTCGATTTAAAATGAGATGTGAATGAGGTGGTCGTTCCATGCCGGAAAGTAAGTTTTCTGTGAAGCCAAGTTTGTCAATTTATCCTTTGTTTATGCTAGCGTGAATATAAAAGTAATTAGTTTGTTTAGATTTCAAATTTAGGTTGATCTCAAAATTCAAATTTAAAAAGTATAAACTTCTAACTTGTCGCAGATAAATTCAGAACGGTTCTGTACTGGGGTTGAAACAAATCTTTTGTAAAGAAAACGAAGAAAAAAGAAATTCTGTCTCCAATGCAAGGTCCAATGATATAAGAAACTTTTTAAGCGCTTTGGGCATGTTCAAGAAAATATGTTTGGGATAAACAACCAAATAAACCTGTTTAAGATGGTATTAGTTGTATGAAATAATAAACAATATATTAGGAACATAGAAAATCAAGGGTTAGGTTCAAGTTTATCAATCGTGAAAATGTAATAGATTTATTGGACATGTAATAATGTAATAAACCCTTCAAAAATGTAATAGATTTGTTACAATTGTAACAAACTGGCAACACTGGAACTGAACTGCTTCTCGCTTTGCTTGCTCCTTTTAGGGTCGGTTTTTCAATGTCCAGTCAAAGTGGCTGTTACGTAGCCGACAGCTATATTTAGCTGGCAGTCAAAGTCCCTGTTACCGATGGAATATGGATGGAAGTGTTTTTCATCACGAATTTAACTGCTAGCTACGTAGTCTAATAGTTTTTATTTATTCTTAGACAGGTTGGCATTTCTGCTAATTTGTTAAATGGTTTTTATTGGATAATTTAAATTTTCCGTTTTACATATCGTGTCTTGTGTTGATCGTCACCGACCTTCACATAAAAATTGTTCTATTTTGCTTCCATTTTTCTTTAAGATCTTGTTATTTTCTGTTTTTGGGCAATTGGTGATTTAGAAAAAAGAGAAAATATCTAATTACGCGGAATCAGATAGAGCCCTACTATTGAAATTTGGTTATCTTACAAAATGTAAAAAAAAAACGGAAAATGCAATATCACGGAAACGAAATGAGAAGGTTGCAGAAAAATCTAAAATTTAATAATTCGGCATCAACTGCTTTGGTTATTAGCCTCGTGTTCTGTGTAGGCTTTGTTACTGTTTCCCAGCGCCACTTTAGGAACAGCACTGTTAATTAGTACCCAACAGTGAATGGTAGGATTCCCCACTCGACCATTTACTGTTGGGTACTAATTAATAGTTTTGTTCCTAAAGTGGTGCTGGGAAACAGTTACAAAGTCTACACAGAACACGAGGCTAATAACCATAGCAGTTGATGCCGATGACACAAAAAACAAAAAAAAAATAAAATTCAGTTCATCGATATCGAAATAAATGGGCCGTTCCCTTACAACACACGGATTACACGGTCATCATTGATTAATATTCAATAATTTAAATAATTTATTTTTTGGCATCGTCGCTGTGAATAGAAACCCATTTTTCAGAAATAAATAAAAATATTAACCTCTAAATTTAACAAACATCGTCTTACGCATGTACAATAAATAGCTGGCGGCTATTTGTACGAAATTACCACTTGCAAGTGTCGGTTACGGTTACAGTCAAAATAGCTGACGGCTATCGTATAACTGGAGGTCGATAAACGTTTTGACAGGCAGTGGCTGACGGCTATCTCCGTAGCTGCCAGCTATCCTAAATAGCCGGAGATTGAAAAACCGGACCTTATAGGTCGCAACGCGCGTAGAAGTGTTGCCATAGCTACCGTGGTCGGCCGCTCACTCACAACATTTATAGATGACTAAAGCAAAGAATACATACCCAAGAAGCGAAACTGAATGAGTTTTTTTATGTACCAAAGTAGCAGCGACCTTGACGTAAATGGGAACTTAATACACTGGGAAACGTGTAATTCTAATCAATTTTTGTTGTTTGGTTCATGAGAATTAAACACATACTAAAGTTAAAATGACGGAAAATTATTACTATGTTCAATAGATAATGTTAATAATAATAATAATTTTAGTAATAAGTACTGTAGGTAGCTGAGAATGTATTTTGATTGCATGATCCTGATAGCAGCGACTTGGTTCCTCAGAGTGAGTCTGTCATATATATTACTGTTTTAATCCTTACTATAAAATTGTTTATATGTAAATTATTTAATGGATTAAATCGATCACAGTCCGTATGGTTTGAAAAACAAAATAGTGATTTAATTTTTGGAAATAGTCGAAAAATCTGGGGGTACTTTGTAGAAGGTTGTTTTTCTACTTTATGGAATATATCTGATATTTACGCTTGGAGAAGAAAATTCTTTAAATAAAAATTGCTTGTAATGTTATTCTCTATAATTTTTGTCATTTAAAATGGTCAGTATTCGAGAAATTTGACAAAAAATGCAAGATTCTAATGTTTGGAATTGGAAAATGTATTTCTTATTTAGTTCATCCTTAGATTATTTTGATCAATAAGCAATAAGAAACATAGCAATAAAAAAATGTCTAGGCATCCTCAGACGTACCAAAAACCAGGATTGGCAGGTGGGTAATTTCACATTAAAGCGACATATACATGTCTTTCTAATTTTTTCAAATAAATAATTATTTTATATCTTTAAAATGATATCAACTACGAGAAATGAATTACTATCTTTAAAGAACAATAAGTTTTGTTTCCAAAGAATTTCCCTGACACGTCCTCAAGCCATTCATATCTTAAAAACGGTCATAATTTAAAAGTTATTTAAAATTACATTATCAACATTATAATGCAGTTTCATCCAAGTATTTTCCATGTGCCAAGGCCCTTAAAAGCTCAAAAAAATTATTTATTTCGAAAATATAATAAATATTTAAATGGTCCTCAATGTCTTATGTAATTCAATTTGAGCTGTGTCCAGGCCGTTGGAGTCTATGCCGGTCGGCGTAGCCAGGTATGGGTTAATGTTTTTTGGTGGCGGCGAAGCCACTTTACGACTTATCGTAGGGTGGCGGCTACGATAAGTCCTTGCTTTTTTTCTTGTTGCATATTTATGGACCGGTATGGGCAATCACAATTTTTCATTAACTACTAATTTTATCACAATCTGGCAACGTTGAAATTATATTTTCCAAATTTGACATTACGAGTGTGGAAAGTGACATTTTTCACACAAGTGGGAAATATTGTCGCACGAGGCACAAGTTGAGTGCGACTATCACACGAGTGTGGAAAATCACTTTTCACACAAATGATGTACAATATTTTTTCTACGACCACAAAATAATGACATCAAAAAATGTAAAACCAGGTTATTATTACTATAATAATTAAAATGTATTTAAAAAAATAATCAACAATAATCGTATTTATTCAATTTTCACATTTCTAAACAAAAAAAATACTAAAAATAAAAAAAAACAAAAAAAAATTCTGGCCCCGCCAAGATTTGAACGCGGTCGCTCGCCAAGTCTCAAATGGCAAAGTTAATAAGTTCGACGTTCTAACCATCTGAGCTAATTTCACTTACATCAATTGAATGATCTAATCGGTTATCCATTTAACCAGAATAAAAAGCAAACATATCTTAGTTATTTTAAAATTATTTTAATAATAATTGTTAAAGATAAATATCTAGGATCTAATTTACAACAATTTCAATAATTTAACAATCATATCGATTTTAGTATTAATATGGACATTACATAGATCAAAATAGAAATTATATGTTTAACATTTTCTGACAGCTACTGCGGAAAGTAGCATATTCGTACACGAGTGGAAAGTAAATTCTTATTCATACGCGTGTGATATAGAGCACTTTCCATAGTGTGATATGTGTCATTTTCCTAAGTGGTCGTAGGAAAATATCATAGCTTCGTTTGCATTTGGAGAATACTGTGGGTACAGCATTGTCAAATAATCGTCTTTTATAAGATGTACTGTTTGAAAAATATTTTTCTTCAAAATGTTGTTCACATATTCTATATGAAGATAAGCCACTAGGAACTGTGAAATTTAAATCTTCACGATTACAAGCTTTTAACCAGAGTTGAGCTCTACAAAATTATATTTATTTATACTTAATTTTTCTAAATAAATTTGAACAGTAACATTTCAGTACATACCTTATGGCATCTCCTGGGAATTTAAACATTGTTAGCCCTTGTTCTGAAGTTGTAACACAACCACGAACAACGCAATGTATTTTTTTCATTGTAATAAAAACCTTTAAACTATCTAATATATAATTACTACTTTTAAATAAACCTACTGAAATTTTCTCAAAACGCTAAGAATAATATACCAAACGTCATACACTACATGAACTGACAACTATATTTGACGTTAAACTACCTCTAAAACACTGAGAAAACTTGGCAATTTTTTGTCCACGAATCGCCCATTAAGGGCCCTATTCAGTAATTTATCGTTTATGGCAGACATCGTTAAGCTAACGACAGTTCAACCAACGACTTTTATAACGATAATTTTTGAAACTCTATTCAATAACAAAGTCGTTACGTTGTTTCTAGTTACCAAATCTGAACGATGATTTCTAGTAAGTTGGTATTATAATTTAGTGTTTTGTGATAAAAGAACGTATGTTGATGATTATAGCGGGCGTTTAAATTAAAGTTTTACAGTTAAATATCGCCAAAAATATGCATTTTATAAAAAAAAAGCATCAGACAAAAGTTTTATAGTTTTTTAGGGGAAACATTTTGGCTAAATTATTTTTTTTATAGCTGACCATAATATGGCCATATCGAGGTGGATTTTTTTTCAAATTGGAACCCTATTTTTTACATAGGTATTCTTAGAGTTCATAAAAAAAACAAGAAACTTCTAAAGTAACATCTACTTGAAAATTTTGCTGCGCGAAAAAAAGTTGGCCATATTATGCGGTTTGCTATAAAAAAACAATTTTAGCTAAAATGTTTTACCCAAAAAATTATTAAACTTTGATTTTTTTATAAAAGGCGGTATTTAACTGTAACCCTTTAATTTGAACACCCGGTATATTTGACTTTTTTTTTTAACGTAAAATAAAAATTCTACTACACGATCAGGGGGTCGATTCTCGATTCGTAGGAATTCTGTTTATCGCGGGCCATTTTTGCTGGTCATATTGTATGTAGGGTTTATTTAAATGAGTATGGATATATTAAAAAAAACAAAAAACAACTCGAGAACAGTACAAGTTGTATTTATTGGATTTGAAAAACAAACCAAATTTGTGTAGGTTACGGAGAAGTATTATAGGTACTTCCTAATGATATTAAAGTAAAACCATATTCTAAGTGTAAAAAAGAGATAAGACAGTGGATACTCCAAAGCAATTATGCAATTATGTAATTAATTATATAGTTTAATTTTAAGTTTAATTTTAAATAATATATCACACAATTATTGTTCATATATATATATACTTATTTTACTATCTCCTATCGAATTATTGTTACCACATTTCTACTACTTTAGTACAAAAATCTGTTATACTTAGCTTAAATAAGAATATATTTTTTGTTATTTAAAAAAAAAAAAAATAAATAAAAAAAAACCTCAAAGATACATGTATAAGAAAAAGAGTGCACACACAGTACTTTAAGTACAATCGTGCACTAGAGTAGAAGTTTTCATTTTAAATATTATTTAGAGGGTGACCTCAATTTAGGAATTAAGTAATTAAGTAATAGAGTTATTTATTTTTCTCTTGTTCCTATAATTAATTATATTACTGTTTAATATAAATGTAAACTACTACATAAATAAATAAAATAAATAATATAGGTTTTGTTACAGTTTCGCAGTGCTACTTTAGGAACATCACTGTTAATAAGAATCCAATAGTAAATGATTGAATGGGCAATCCTAACTTTGAATCAGATTTATTTTTAAAATAATTAAATAAATTAGAAAAAAATTCCTTACAAATTTTACTTGCTGTATTAGGTATATGGCAATTTAGTTGTAAAATTTGTAAAAAAGTGTTTTTATTATTTAGAACATATCCTGATTCACAATAAAAAATGAGAGGGAATGCAAAAATCACTTCATATTATTAACGACAGCTCTTTAGCTATCGTTGATGAACGACAATTTTACAACCATGTTTGTCTATTTTCAACGACAATCGTTGTCTACTGAATAAGAAAAGTCGTCTGTGAACGATTATCGTCTATTAACGACGTCGTTTAGAGTTACTGAATAGGCCCCTTAGTGTCGCTTCTTGGGTAGGTATTCTTTAACTAAAGGGTTTCAAACACAGAATTCGCTTGAAAATCGAATTGCGACGTTAAGTTTTTATGGTAATTAGTAAAAATAAAAATGCTTTTAAATCTGGCTTTTTGATTGCATTTCATAATTTAAATAAAAGAAACTTGGTTACATTTTAATATAAGGATCCAATGGCAAGTAATTGAAATTTAAAAACGATGTTAAATTCGATGGATTCTATGTTTTTCAAGTAATTCGATTAAAGTAACTTCGGTATATTTAAAAAAAAAATGCTAAATTCGATTTTTTTCGACGGATTCTATGCTTTTACAAATAATTAAATAAAATTAACTTCGTTACAATTGTTAAAGAAAAAAACACTTTTAATCATGTATTTGTTACATGCAAATGTATCCAAGCTATCTTGAATTGCATATTTCTAAATAGATTGGTACATTGGAGATGAGTTCAAAACATTAGTTCTAGAAGCTGGCATGTAGAAACTCAAGTTTCGGGGGATTTTAAGGTTAAGGTAATTTAACAAATCAATACTGTCGACCGAGCCATTTAAAAGATTATAAAGTAGGAGTACCTGTTGGAAATTTCTGTGTATCACAAGCTCAGAAAGATTGAAACTAGATAATAGTAAATCATGGGGATATCCCCTTGTAGGGTATATTCCATCTAAAATGTAGGAAACAGATTTCATGAATTTTCTTTGAACTTTTTCAGGTACCTAAGTCAGTATAAATGTTATGCATGGGATTCCAAACAACAGAACAGTGTTCAAGTTTTGACCATACAAAGCTAATATATAGAATTTGTAAGGTGAATATGTCTCGGAATTCTTTACAGCTTCGTATAACAAACCCTAAGCTCCTGTTAACAGCAGGTAACATTGTGTGAATGTGTTTAACGAAAGTTAGTTGAGGATCAAAATTAACTCAAGATCTCTTATAAAATCGGGTCGATTTAGAACAAGGTTCTGTAGTTTAGAATCAAAAATTATAGGTGTTACTTTTTTAGTAAAAAACATTACGGAACATTTCTCAGGATTTAGAGCGAGTGAATTATCAAGACACCACTTGATTGGAAATACCATCGTGAATAATTATTTCGAGTACTTTAGCAAAATTGCAAAGAATGCTTATGGGCATATAATTACAAAACATCATTTTTGCTACCTTTTTTGTGTGTCAGAATAATTCTGGAAATTTTCCAGCCAGTAGGGAAAATACATGTTTTCAAAATTAAATCAAAAATATGTTTCGACAGAGTGGCCAAAATTAGTGCACAGTCTCCTGACAAGAAACGAAGGAATAAGGTCAGTACCCATTGACATATTGGGTTTAAGCTTTTTAGGGCTTTAATAACTTCATCTTGAGATACAGAATTAAATTGAAACAAAGGTAAATTAATGGTAGATTCGTTGATGAAGTGATTTATTTGAGTTGGCTTGGAGAAATTACTTGAAAAGCTTGAACAATTGCCTGTGGTATATTTTATTTTAACGGTTAAAAAACCAAACTAGAAGTGCCTACTCAAGACTGGAGGAACCAAAAAAAATATTTAAAATTACAGAGGGGAGAAGAGTTTAAATTATGTGCCACACCGGGTAAAATTCCTTTTTGACAAAACAAAACATGTCGACAGAAGTATAAGAAACAAGAATAATATGAAATAGAGAAATATGGGGTTGAAACAGAAGAATTAAACTAATGGTAAATAACAATAAAAAAATTATTTTGAATAAGGGCATTCAGCGATGAAGATAAGGGGGGTAATGGGGACAATTTTTCAAATGCAACACACTGTATATTATATAAATAAATATTTTCTTACTCTTATTCGGTCTTTTTTTGTGTTCAATTGTTTAGCACAGCACTACATATGTTTCGGAAAACTTTTCCATCTTCGGGTGCAGTCATAAATTAATAAAACATGGGGACGATTACAAATTAAATTTTTTTTTTAAATATGTCATCTTTGTATAAAATTCCCTATAAATTTGCCTATGTAACAATACCAATGTGTTAGTCAATAACACATATACAGGGTGTCCCATCAGTGTATAATTGATCGATTGCTGTTATTTATTAGAAATACGAAGAAATGTTTATTATAAAAGTTGTATGACCATATTTAACAAATATTCTTAAATAAACGAGGTGCTGACCAAATCTATACTTTTTTAAAGCAAAACACCCTGCAGGTAGTAATACATATTTGATTGTTTTTACATCATCAAACAATTTTAATTAACGTAATTCTTTTGCTATGTGTCAAAACGTGTGGTTACGATTTTCTCAATTTTTAAATGGAATAACCTGTATTAATTAATTGCTGGTATGACATATAAGGTATTCCATTTAAAAAAATGAGAAAATCGTTACCCCTCATTTTGAAACACCCTATTTACAACATAGCAAATAAATTAGGACTAATAAAGTTGTTTGACGATGTGAAAATAATTAAATATAAAAATGTATAAGTTTGTTCAGCTCCTCGTTTATGGACCATTTATTAAACATGGTCATACAACTTTTATATTAATTTGTTTTTCCTATTTCCAATAATAAAACAGCACTATTGGGACATGTTGGTTTCGTTGGATAGGTAAATTTATAAGGAATTTTATGCGACAATAATATACAGCATTTGACAAAATTGAGTAAATTGAACTTAAAATTCGCCATATTTAAGATATATTTCAAATCATTCTGTATAAAATAAATTAGTTCTATCACCTCGGAAATGGAAAGGTCTACAAAGATCAACCAGACGTCCCTTTTTTGTAACAAATAGATTGAGAAATATTTATTAATCTTAAATTTTATGAAATATAGGGTGTTCAAAAAGTTTTGAATAAGATTGTTTCTTTAGCCCTTCATTCTACACCAATGGGTTATGGTAATTTATCGAAATAGTGTTTTATCTAATAATAACGTTTACTTATCATATACATATTTTTAAGTTGAAGTCTTTTCTGTAAGGGAAGATATTTAGAAAATATGTATTTATTAAAAATTCACTTTATCACCCTGTAGAATGAAAACTGGTTCGTTTATAGGAAAATTATATTTAGCTTTTCTTTATAATTGATTAAGATCTACAAATCCTCAAAATTACGGTACTTTTTTCTGAAACACCCTGTATAAATATATTAAAAATTAAAACTTCATAATAAAACTAACTCTTTTTTCTGGAAATACACATATGAACTCTAGACATTGCATTGGTACCATATTCTAAGATAACACGCATTCCCCCCCTCCCCCCCCCCCCAAGCCATAGTCAACATCAATATTTTTTAAACTTTATATTAAACAAAAATAGAGAGATAAAATAAATACAATAAAACAAAGAGTTTTTCAAACATTGTCATCTAAAATAATAATATTCCTGCAAATCGAAAATTAAACTTTATATACAGGGTGCCATTAGTGCATAATTGTTCAATATTTAAATGTGTGTTATTGACAAGCAAAGAAGTTTTAACTAAAGTTATATGGATTTGAAAAATACCTATTTTAAAAATATTTTTGGATGACAAATAAAAATGTACCTTTCTTAAATAGAACACCCTATATTTTATTTTTACATTGCGTTCGGTTTGCCACGTTCCTTTAACTCCTTTAACACTTTTAACTCCAAACGACTCTTTTAGCGTTCGGTTTAGTCCGATTAGTGACAGTTTAACACGCTTAAATGTCATTTAAAAGCACCCTAAAATTTGTCCCGCTCCAGCCCCTGACTGACCGAACTCGCCTTTAGAATGGCTTTGAAATACTGTATTTAACCCTAGAATATTTTTCAAAAATATAAGTGTTGCATCGGATGTGGATATTCAAACGCAGCAAATACATGTGATAGTACGGCAAAAATCTTTAAATCTACACCACTAAACAATGCAATACATCACTTAACCTTACTTAATTATGAAAAGACACTTTAGCACTTACACTATCCAGTTTTTTGCACAAAATGTACTCGCGAACCATGTTGTTAGCTATACACTAAAACTATAAGCCAAAATATTTTCAAAAAAGTATAAAAATCAACAAAAACACCCAATATGTAATAATTTACTGGATTGCAACGTCGAAAACTATCGATCGATAAAATACTATACGTGACGTATAGTATGAATGAAACAAGGTTTGAATTGCAGTGTTGTCATGTTTAACGCTTTTAAAATCCATGCATTTATTTGAATTAATCGTATTTGCCATAGTTTAACTTAATATTTGCAGTTTTTATTTAGCATACGTATGTATGTAAAAACGATAGGTACAATAATGCCCTGCATAATGGTCTAAAAATAGGTGCTGGTAAAATATCAAGTCTGCTGAAAGCAGTTAAAATAGCTTAATGTACTTTGTACACATTTTGTGTAACTACTCTGCTCACAATACGTCAGAGTGGGAAACACTGCACTAGGTACGAAAATAAATTGGTCGGGACGCATAATGTGTCGCAATATATCTAATTAATTCTTAAAACTTATTGCTATTAGTGAATTATAGGTAAAACTATTTTTAAATATGAAAGGGATAAACTACACAGCCAGGCAACAGCGCACCAGGCAACGCAGTTCTTTTACGAAATAGCTACGCGCTACGTTTCTTTGCAATGTATGACCTGGTTTAAAAATTAATTCTAATGCATAAAAGATTCCCCACTCGAACATTCACTGTTGGGTTCAAATTAACAATACCGTTTCTAAAGTTTATTATATTTTATAGATAAATCCAATATGTGCGTATATAAAAAATGGTTATTTCAATAAAACATATAAAAATGTTAAATAATCGATCCTTTTTTCTATTGAGTAGTTTATGTGGGAAAAAATTTTTGGCTAAAATCGTTTTTTATGGCTAACCATAATATGGCCAACTTTTTTTTCGCCCAGCAAAATTTTCAAGTAGCTGTTAAGTACTCAAAAAGTCCAATAAAAAAAATATTTCCATCAAAAGTTTCTTATTTTTTCATGTACTTTAAGAATATGTAAATAAAAAATGGGATTCCCATTTAAAAAATCAAAGTCCACCTCGATATGTCCATATTATGGTCAGCTATAAAAAAATGAATTTAGCCAAAATGTTTCCCCCAAAAAACTATAAAACTTTTGTCTGAAACTTTTTTTTCTAAAATGCATATTTTCGGCGGTATTTAACTGTAACACTTTAATTTAAACAACCGGTATATGTATAGTATATTAAATTACGAGTGTGATAAGTGATATTTTTCACACGAATGGGAAATATTGTCACATGAGACATAAGCCAAGTGCGACAATCACACGAGTGTGAAAAATCACTTTAACACGAGCAATATACAATATTTTTCGTACGACTAAAAATAATTTCCTCAAAAAATGTGATACCAGTAAATCTGGCTATAGAGGTTCAATAAGATGTGGCTGGTTTCAGATTTTTTCTGTCTTATTGAATAATTTTTATAGTAATTTATGGATGGTATTTTATCGAAATTAAAAAACATTGTATTTACAAACACTTTCATTGGACGACAAAGATAAAATAACATTAATAACAATATTGTATTTTTTTAAATACCCTACAGAATAAGATGAACAACCGTGAACAAGAACTTATTGTTTATTATTAAAAATGAAGATGATTACTTATGTATCTACTTACACTATTGTTCAGGAAAAGTTGAAAATAGTACAAAATAAATAGCTAAAATATTAACTATAGTTAGTGTCTGACCGAAGGTTAGGTTTCAGTTACTTTTTCGGTCAGTTTCGGCCTAAAATAAGAGTTTCGGCTATAGTTTTAGTATCGGCGGAAATAATGCGGAAACTGAAACTACTTTCAAGAGTTTTTGCATCACGCTTGGCGGCGTGTGGCACAATTACGACCGTGTCGCGTACCATTCCTGCACAGTTCATGTGCACACAAACTTCATTTCTGTGTGCCAAACAGCTCTTTGGTACTGCTGGCCAAATTTATTAGAATACGAGGAGCAATTCATTAGATATAAACTGAAAAATTATTATTTCTAGCCTTGATTGGACTTACTTGAATACTTGGTTACGAATATAAATTTAAATATAAGTAGGTAACAAACATGTTATTTTATAAGTTGTATTCGTTTCGTTTGTCATAAAAATTTAAAATTTTGTTTTCGATGTTTTTTATAGCATTGTTGGCAACTTCGTAACGGTAATTTTAAGACCTACTATATTGTGACATGTGGCAGTAGTTGGTTTCTAATATTATTATGTTGGTATTTGGTAATTATTGAACTTTTTTATTAATTCCTTCAATATACAACCATTTGAGCTGGATCCAGGACGTTGGAGTCTATACAGGTCGGCGTATAATACAGGTATGGGTTGAAATTTTCTGGTGGGGGCAAAGCCGAATATTCCGAATCGGCTCGGGATCATTTGTTTGGACACCGACTAGAAACTAGTATGAGACATGGCATCTCGCATCATAGCGCTGTCTAAATATTTTTATTTGTAGCCTAGTAGAATGTATTCTATAAAGCTTGACAAATACACATAAAAATAAGTGAAATTTTTAATTGCATTTAATTATTTGAACAAATTCACTGAGAGTGTTTCAATTTATTAAAAGAGATCTTATGAACTGACAATATTTTGAAGGAATGCAACGCATCACCCACATCAATTGAAGCTTCGCCACTGTGTATTCTAATATTTTTTGTACCTAATTTTATTTTACTGCTATAATTCTATAAAAGTATTTGTAAATGGAATCACAATAAAACACTATCCGTAAAACAAAAATTATTCAATAAGGCACATAAAACAAATCTAAACCCAGCAACATTTATATTTTATTTAGAACAATTTATCGATTTTTTAACACCTGCATACCTATACATACTTTAGTCCAAGAATCAAAGTCGATTTTCATTAAATAAAATGTAGTAACTAATAATAAGTAATACTCCAAAATGAGTACAAGAATCATCATTTTTATAATTTTATAAATAGCTTATAAAAGGATTAGCTCCCTTGCACAGTTCACAATATAATTTTTTTTTTTTTTTTTAATTGATCGGGTCTATATTTTATCCTTTCTTCGCTTGCGAATTCATTAAAAACGGCTTTTACAATTGCAATCAGTCCATATTTACAGTTAAAGATTTCTGTAATTATTTGCACTATAATTATATCTCTAGCCAAGAGATAACAGCACCTCCTGGACAGAATCGAATTTGACGTAAATTCGTTCAGAAAAAAAAGTCCCCTGCCTTAAGAAAGTTTTGCAAACAATAATATATTATCACTACCTAATAATTTGCATATTCCTCAACCTGAAGATGTCAGTGTGTTTAAAGCTATGAAACCAATGAAAAATACACTTAAAGACTAGCAGAAATGCCCAGCGAATGTTAGCCACTCAAAATCATTTTTTGCAGTTTTCCAAGAAATAATGTTTCAATAAATTTTGGTTTTACTCCCAATAAATTTCCCGCTAATACAAGTAATATGACGACGGTCGAAAAATATGACTTTTGGCAACCTATCTAAAAAAGGTTCAACAGTGGTCTGGCAATTTGTCCAGAGTGTCCGAAAAGTTGCAAAAGGGGCTTCTCCCAACTTTTTCTTAGTTACTTTTAAAAAGAATTAATATAACATAGTTTGCATTTTCCCTTTCTATTCTTAATACTCCATTGATTACTTATGTCCCTATAGAATATACACAAAAAAATAACTCAATTAAGTATGTACGTTTTCCCACCAAGAATTTCTTGAGTGTACGATAACAGATTTGATCACCATACCATCTATTCTCACCATGTGAACTGTTTTTTAAATAGCTTTCAAGCCAAGTCAGAAAAGCATGAGAAAGACCAAGCTTTTTAATTTAAATTGCAATAAAGTATGATTAAAATCAGAATATATTGTGTCAACTTGTCTATTTTCATAAAATTTTGAATTTTGATTTTCCTAGTATTACCATTAAATAATTTACAAATTTGAATCTTGATTTCTGTGATGCAGAACTTTCTATGAATAATTTTCTTTATAAAATGAATCAAAATAAATTTCCCTTTTTCAGACATATTGCATATTGGCTTCAAACAAAGCTTATGTTAAATCTTAAAAGGCAGCTGTTTAGAGAATTTAAATTTTACACCTACCACATTGCCAGATTTCCATTCTTGTTTTACAGTTTCTTTTTAATTTTAGCTTTTAGTATCCTTTTATAGTTTTCTTTATTATTGTAATATCAAATGCTGTTTGATATTTATATTATCTCATAGATATTGTATTATTTTTTGTTATAAAATGGTACCTATATCTGTTACATAAATAAATAATTTTTGAGAGCGAGAAAAATCTGTGGTTCACAAAAAATACATCCAAATAATATAAACTTAAAGCTGGATTAATAAACTACGTTCAGTTCACTCTCAGTTTAAGTTCACCATAAACAAAGCAGAACGTACGTACTAATTTATTAACTTCGTTCGCACTCAGTTAGAGTTCAGTTGATGCTGAGAGATGACCAAGTTTTATGTTCGCCATTCACCTACGAATGTCGATACAATGAAAATACGTATCTGGTTATTTGACCATGCATACGTAAACGCAATCCTAAAATGACACAGTAAGTTTGTTTTGGATAAGAAATTATAACGGATTTATAATTATTTTATAACCAACACCATCTACAAATAAAATTAAAAAAAAAAAAATAACGAAATATAATTTATTTTGTGGAATTTGTGGTTGGGTACCTACATCACAAACTCACCAACTCAAACTGAGCGTGAATTGAACAGTTTATAAATCCAGATTAAAGAACATTTTTAATTTCTAAAAATTTTCCTTGCTCTCAAAATGTATATTTGACAACATATCTAGACAACTCAAATTTACTTTTTCCTTGATTTAAAAAAATTAATATATAGCCCTGGCAACTATGTAAAGTTCTGAAATTAATCAGCTCACAAAGTACTGGGCCTTAATATTATATTAAAGTAGCAAATAAAACATAATTTTCTGTTTCTATTTTCAGTTACAAATATATAAAAAGTTAGTTACTTAAAACTTTATTGGGTAAAGTTGCAGGAAAGGTATGTACTGACGCGCATCCTGGCCACGCATATAAAATAATTAATTTATCTATGGTTTTACGACAGTATAACTGTACAACATTATCAGATTGCTACTTTTATATTATTAATAAATAAAATCCAAGTAAAATAACAAATAAATAAATAAATATAAACAACTACGCGATAAATATAACGATGTTTACATATGCGCGGCCAGGATGCGCGTTAAGTACATACCTTTCCTACAACTTTACCCTTTATTGAAATTATCAAGTATAGAAAATAGGATGAAATCATCCATACTAGAGATGTTCGATACATAGAAAAGTATCGATACTGCGTATCGATTCAGATCGAAGTTTAATGTATAGATACACTTTAATATCGTAAGCACCAGTATCGATACTCAAAATATCGATATTGTATACTAATGTACATAGTACAAGAAAATTAATTTAAAAATATTGAAGTGAAATAATCATATACGGAAGTATAAATAGATTTTAAGATATAATTAAAAAATATATACATTATTTCAACCAAACTAACTATGTTTAAGGGGGTGGGTGGCTCAGTGGTTAGAGCCTCTGCCTGTGGATCCAAGGGTCCCAGGTTCAAATCCCACCGTTGGCCGGAATTTTTTCATTTAATTTAATTATTTAAAATTAATTCTGATGCCTTGGTAGGATTCCCCACTCGACCATTCACTGTTGGGTTCTAATTAACAGTGCTGTTCCTAAAGTGGCGCTGGGAAACAGTAACAAAGCCTACACAGAACACACATGATTGAGAATTTAAAACACAAATTTGAGACTGGCATATTAGGTATATACACCTAGGCCATAAATCGAAAAAAAAAAAAAAAAAAAAAAAAAAAAAAACTATGTTTAATATCTTATCCATATATGGCAGTTTAACGCCCGTGTGCAACGTACATGTTTAATCCAGATCAAGGGTTTAATCGCGTTTAGTACCATAGCTAAAAATGGTACTAAACGCGATTAAACTCTTGATCTGGATCAAACGTGTACGGTGCATACGGGCGTTAATTCATAATTAGTGATGCATAAGTGTTATTTTATTTTCGATACGATTTAACATATACATGTATCGATACGGGGTATCTTTAAGCCGTAGAATATCGATACAAAATATCGAGTTTCCAACTCCTGAATATCGATACTGTCAAATATCGTATCAATTGCACATCTCTAATCCATACCCATCATTTGTTATCTTTTAATATGCATTTCCCATATATAATGCAGTAATGTACTTACTCAGCTGTGTCCACAGGCTTTTCAGGTTTTTCTTTTTTAGGCCGCCCAGTTTTAGGTTTTGTAGGAGTTTTAGACTGATTCATAAAATGTGAAAAAATTTCAGTCTGTTTAAGTAGATAATCGAATCGCCTTCCTCTATCTGAAGCAACTTTGATTTCAAAGTCTTCACCCTTTGAAGTAGTGTCTGAGGATGATTCATTTTGGCCAAGCACCTGAAAAGTGTATGATTAAAAAAAATGTTATGGCTTGTAATAAACATGCAACTTACTGCAGTCTCGACCTCATCTCTTGTGACGGAGGTTTCAGCAACAGCAACAGCCTCTACTGAGTCTTCAGCGGACATTTTTCTGTATATCAAGAAGAAACCTACTAAAAGAATTATCCGATTTTTAATATTGTAAGATATTTGACTAAAAGGTTACCGAATCACTTATAAACAATACATGGGCGCGAAATCCATTAAATTAAACCGTCCACTGGTCCACTACCCTAGAAGGCTGGCATCCGGCTCAGTGTTGTTCCTAGGGATTTTTGAATTGTACAACTTTCAGTGTCAAAATTGTACACTTTTACTTTCGATTGTACAACCACTAATTAATCTTCTTTTTTATTGACAGACTATGGCCTACTACTTTCCCATGCTTAAAATTCTTCATTTTTCCAGTTTAAAATATATTTTTGATGTAAAACGGTGTACTGATTGGTCGCGAATGGCGCCAAATTTAAACTTTTATTTTTTTAATAATTTTAATGCATGCTATTTAACAAATGGTAGACTTTTTGAGCGAAGAAAACCTTTTATATACCCATTTTACATAAATATTTAGCAATTTCAAATTGTACAACATTTCTGTCTTTTTTCAAAAGTGCGTACAACAGTACAACCGCATAACTGATTGTACAACTTTTTGTACAACCAAGGAACAACACTGCTTCTGTCCACACCACAGAACACTTACTCCACACACACAGAGCTGAGTTCGAAAAGTACACTCGAGCGCGCTCGATTGACACTAGCCGTTCGAAAACTCTAGAACGTTACGCTGTATAGTTCGAAAACTACGTTCTCTGATCCCTCGAGCGTCGCTTTTTCCAACCGAGTATTTAGCCGGTTGAGATTCACACGACATACGCATTTTACACTTTGACTGACAAGAGTAACAACATTGAAATTCTCCCGCTCTCTGTCATTTACGTTTTGTAAAAAAAGTAGTTTGTAGTAGTTGGTTTGGTTCAAAATCTATTAGGCATTCCAACGACCTGTCCAAATGGCTACCAGTGGGGACTGACAGTTCGCAGCCATTTTTATTGTTCATCTCACTTGGGACTATTTATAATAACCATTTTCTGTTTCACATTGTTATTGTTCAATCCACAAGCTGGTGGATCAGACAATAAGAATGTGAAATAGAAAATGGCTATTTTAAATACTCCCAAGTGAGATGAAAAATAACCTATCTTCGCCCATAGAGTCGCACATCAAGTCTATTGACAAGCATTCTACCCCGCTCCAGTTCATTGACTCTGTCTCTGCCACATACGGACTACGGACCTATCACCACATTGCGTTCGGTCTGCCACGTTCTTTTTACTCCTTTAACACTTTTTACTCCAAACGACCCTTTTAGCGTTCGGTTTAGTCCGATTAGTAACAGTCTCGTCCACAAAGCATGTATCTTCTAGAGACCCCACGCCAATGTTAAACTTCTAAACCAAATGAGCGCCACCTTGTGTTTGGAGCTGGAACTAAAATGACAATTGACAGATGGCGGTAAATTCAAATTGTAATTTTTAGGAGTAGGTAGTAGTTTCAAATTAAATTTTAAATGATTTCCACATAAATTATTTTATAAAATAAAGTATGGAACTAGTAAGTTCGAAACTTTTATTTTACAAAATAATTTAGGTCGATTATACCAAATTTGAAGAATTAATTTGTTATAAGGGGTCTAATGTGGAGAGTTGGTTCTGCATATTTTTATTAAATAAATATAAGATATATCAATAAATAATAAAATAGAACATTCTTAAAATATGTTTATTAATAACTTAAATAAATATTATTAGATAAAAATAAATACAAATAATAATACATATTTAAGGAATACTTACTTGGAGCAAATAGATATATAATCTCAAATCTTTAAAATACCTATCAATAATTTAAATGTGAAGTAGAGACTAGGATATTACATTTTATTAACACTAAAGTTATATATTTTATAAATGTCTTTTTAACTGAGGACAAATGTAATATAGGTATTGTATTAAAAGGTGAATCCTTTTAACTATTCATTCAATGATAAATAGGTATTTTCCTTCCAAATACAGATGGTGGTATTACTCTCTTATGTGAAAAATGATTTCGGAATCTAGTCCAGTGATAAATTGATTATCAATTAGTTGTTGTGCCCGTTTATCTTTTTATGATGCAGATGCATGGTGAATATATGGTGAATCAATGAAGTTTTTCTCGAAGTTTTCAACGTAGCACCAAAATTATTGCAAAACACAGTAGGAAATAAAAAAGCGAAACATCACAATTTTGCAAATAACTAAGACGAAACTATAAACAGAAACCAAAAGCCAAAGCCAACAAAAAATCACTAAAATCAGACGGAAAAATGAAACTAACCAAGAACATAAATAAATACACGTCACATCTTTGGAGTCTTTGGTTAAGTTTTTCTCCCATAAGGCTTAAAAATTGAGTAAGAAATCATAATTTCACCAGTAGCCCCATCTAGAGTTTGGAGCAAATAGCATACAAAATGTCAGTTGTCGGTTTTGACCTTGGTCATTCACGTGGAACCTCTATGTGCTTTGTGGTCTCGTCTTCTATACAATGAACTGGAGTGGGGTAGAAAGCTAATGTGCATATTTTATCAATGGGGCATGTTCAAAAATTTTAAAATTTTTTTTATGAATAATAGAGTTGAAAATAAAATTACATTTTTTTTATTTTTTTTTTATCTATTCATTTGCCGGAGTTATGAATTTTTTTAAAATTTATGACGTCACCGGGAATAGACCAATAGGAGCTAGCGCACAACGTTGCCGGCTAGAAGGTTTACGAGAAGTGATGTACGTTCGTTTGTGTACTCCTTCTTACTTTTAGACTTCTAAAACATCGTTAAACAAATATCTTTTAAATATATAATAATATCAAATGTTTTTTGAAAGTGTTATTTCTGTTTAAACTTTTACCACAGAATACTTTTACAGAAGCGAAGGCACGTCAATTTTTGGGGTCCAAAATTTTTTGCGCATGATCAGGGCCGCCATTTTATAACCGGCAAAACTGTCATGTCACGAGTGTTGTTTTGATGTGTCAGGATCAGTCATTTATAATTTATGATTTTTTTTTATCGAATTTAAGTGTATTTTAGTGTTTTCCTTTGTATATTTTTTAACAATTATTGAGTAAATCTGTGTTTAGTGCTTTCCTTTGTCTATTTTATGAACATTGTTCAGTAAACATGTTTTTAATGGAAGACTTTTTGTGGTATGTTCTGAGCTATTTACATATTTTTATTTATTTTATTAAAGCAAAATAATTTTTTAGTGAACTGATGGAATCTAAAAGAAAGAGATGTGTTTATCGCCCATGTCTACCTCGAACGGATTCGTATACTAGTTATTTTTCATTTCCCAAAGTTTCAGAAAGGTATGCAAAATAAATTATGCAATTTAAATGACCATGGAGCAGAACCCATCGAGAACGGCTTCGAGTAAAATGAGTAAAACGAGGTACTTTTCAAATGCAGCAATGTTAACTGTATGTTATTTATTTGGCTATTTAATCAAAACAATTATTTTATTATCATTTTTAAATCAAATTATATTTATCTACCTATGACAATGTATTTCGTATTTTTTTAGGTTTCCCATGTTGTTAAGAGCCTGTAGTCGAGAAGACTTGATTAATATAACCAGTGAATAATTACACAAAAGCTACCAGTTGTGTAAAAAACATTTCCAGCCCAGTAGTTTTTCATTTGGATCAACTCGGAAATGTTTATTTGAAAATGTATGTTTGACAATATTCTGACACACACCCACAACAAATGAAATAATTGATCATTCTGAATGAATCTGTACCCTACTAAATCCCACGACGATTTTCTCAGTACACCAGGTATTAAAAATAATATAAAAGTGTTGTTTTTATGTATTTTTTTAATTTAAATATTTTTTTTTAGGTCCCAGCAAAAGAATAACTAACTTTGAAGATTGAAGAGATATTGTTGTTTCTATTTTGATAATGCATGTGCCAGTCCCAAAAATATCCTTCGGTTGGGCCACAATTTTTAAACCAACCATTTGCAGATTAGTTAAATCTCAAGCGGAATTTAAAAACAAAAAGCCTCTAGCTAGAAGACATTCCAATGAATACAAGCAGTTTGTGCTTACCTTGTATTTTTTAGGACCTAGGGCATATTCCTTTGTCTAAAATTTTGTGCCTTTTGATGTGTAGGTAATTTTCATATTGATATTTTTATTAATCTGATTTTTGTAATGTGTTTTTCGTATTTTGGTTTATTAAAATTAATAGTCAGTATGGGTACGTGTTTTATTTATAACAACCTTTTTACTACAGTACTTTTCTTCAAATCTCAATTTAATTCATAGTTCTAATAATTATGCATCTAAAAATGCAAATTTATGTATACAACAAATTCATATGATTTATAAACAAATCCTAAGTCGTCTGGATTTATGAAATACAGCTACGAGGATGTGCCATAATATAAGTTTTCCAAAATAAAGTCCTAAGATGTATCATTGATGCACCCTGGCTCTATCTAAACGATTATCTTCATACAGACAAATAAGAAAAAGAGGTTACTGCAAAACATGAGGGTCGACTCCACTCCCACGTTAATGAAGTGCTGCAATTACTGGACAACTCTGCACAAAAGACTCGAAAGAAAAGCCATTTGAGCTAGTGCTAGTGTAAAACAGTGTAATAAATCGATACGCCAATTATTGGTGATGCTTTTCTACCAACGACTACTAGATTAATTTTGTTTACAAAAATGGAATTGTAAAAATCACAGATTTATCCACCGAGTTGTCAAATTATTATAAGAGTATGGCGAAAGTCTTAATACAAGGATTGTTTATGGTATTATTGACATATGATAAGGTTCTAAAACACATAAAAGGCTTTCAAAATGACAGTTCGGAAGTATTTGCATTTTTAATGCCAGTTATTATTAGTTTAATCTATTTTTCTAGATCCAACTATCACAGTTGAAGGTGTTTTTCAGGAAAGTATACAATTAATTAATACATCAATAATTTGTAATAGAATCCTTCTGTTAAAGAGTTAATGTTATCTAAAAAAACTGATGAATTAAGTACAACGAGCATTCGGTCTGGTTCCTCAAGTAAAAACTCTTTTTTAATATAGCGATCAGTACAATTTAATTCAAAATAAATTATCGTGAAGCCTTATTTTTTCTAATTATATCACTAACCTTCAATTCAGAGAAGAAATAGTGGATGTTGCTAAATAAGTTTGTTACATATATTTAAATCCTTTTCTCAGTGTATTATCCGAATTTATAAGAATCTTGGTAATTTTTACCAGTGTAATAACCGGCAAGAACGTCAACTGTCAGCGAGTGTCACTTTAAATTTTGGCCACCCCGACATCAAACGTGCCGACGCAAGCCTTCATTTCTGTAATAGTGGTTATTCTGTGCTTTTACCATATTTAAAGTTTCAATGGCCGTGTTCATCGTCGTCAAACATGTTTTAAAAGCAAAGAAACATGTTTCATAAGCGGTTGGAATGACGCTGAACGATCATTATTGTTTATGATTTGTTTTCTCAACCTCAAATTTGTCAAAAAATGGAATGACATTTGGTTGGCACAAAGAAGGTTATGTGAATTGTTTACTTTAGTATTTTTTAAAAAATTTTGAGTTGAATTGATTTGTACAGTGAATTAGAGTTTATATAAGTACCCTTCTGGAAGTAGTTTTGACAATTTTACGGCGAAAAACCTACAACTTGTATTATTTTGGGTTGTAAAGTCATGTTTTTATTGCCTCTATGGATATTGAATTCTACATACTTTGAAGAGCAGAATGAGAATGCTATTTATTGTGTATTGCGTTTAATCAACTGTCTGGTCTGCACCAATAAATTAAAGTAAAGGAACTCATGATACTAATAACATACATCTCAAAAAGTGATCTTTTTACATATATCAAGGATACATAAAAGTGTATAATAATAGAGAGATCAACTATGACTTTCTTATTTTTAGGGAACTTGAGGCATGTGTCTCAAACCAGTTCAAAACTAACTGAATCGAAAAAGGAGGAAGAGATAAAAATTAAAATCAACCTGAAGTAAACTTTTATTTTTGAGTCATACCTAACATCATAAGTCCCGCTTAAGGCAAGACAAACCCACTTTCAAGTTATGTGTACCATTGTCCCCAAAGAATGCAAAAATGTCCCGCTTTAAAAGAAAACGTGATCTGATTCAAAACATTTTATCAAAAAAGGGTGGTATCTCATATAAATATGTGCTAGTGAAAAAAACTTACTTAATTTGAAGTATCAGTGTTGAAAACCAAGCATAACATAAACAAGTCACGTCAACAGTTCCATTCCCATTTAAAAACTAAAATATAGAAAATCAGCCCACTAAACAAGTTTTATTTCGCTTTTCTAATTTTCAATAAATAAATATAAAATTATGTTATTTCACTTATTTTTAATACATTTTTTTATTATATTATTGTTTTACTTTTACTACAATCTTACTGTTGTTATTCTACATTAAAAATAATGCTGTTGTTCTGTTGAGTCTATTTTAAATCAAATTAAGCTCCTTTCTGTAAAACGTATTTTATTTCCCAAAAACTGACATTAATCAAAATCACTGAATTCTATCCAAAAAAATCATTAATCTAGTTAACAACATAAAACAAGTATATAGGCAATAGTCTAGTCGATGACATCCTCCCGCCCCTTGCAGCTGCTACTGTTCGAATTCCAGCTTGCATAGTTTACTGACTGGCCTTCTTAGGAGACCTGTCGATGTTTTCACGTCCGCAACCCGAATTCTTCCGTCAGGTCCGGGATAGACGGATTCAATTTTTCCTAGTCTCCAATTGTACCTTGGTGCATTGTCATCGACGATTGTAACTACATCACCTGCTTCTATTTGCTTGTTGTCGGATGTCCACTTACTTCTCTTGGTAAGTGAGGGAAGGTATTCCTTAACCCAGCGATTCCAGAACAAATCTGATAGCATTTGAGATTTTTTCCAGTCTTGACGCAGGCATTTTGGATTGGGATTTGAGTCGAATAAACTGTTTTTGTTATCTCCCAAGAGAAAGTGATTCGGGGTAAGTGCTTCTAGATCATCTGGGTCCGTTGATACTTTGGTTAGTGGTCTAGAGTTTATAATATTCTCTGCTTCGGCCAAAAGCGTTAAAAGAACTTCATCCTTTATGGATTGGTCATATAAAATTTTACCTATCACTTTCTTAATGGTTCCAATAAGTCTCTCCCAGGCACCGCCGAAGTGTGCTCCTCCTGGTGGGTTAAATTTTACCTCAATTCCCTTATTAGTCATTGACTCAAGCACTTGTTTTTCATTAATCTCTGTTCCTAATGCTTTTGCAGCAGCTTGTAGATTGGTTCCATTGTCACAAACGATAGTTTTTGGGGCCCCCCTTCGTGCAATGAATCTTCTAAGTGCCATAAGAGTAGAATCAGTGTTCAAGGTGTGTGCAACTTCTAAATGTATTGCTCGCACGGCGAGACAAGTGAAGATTACGCCCCATCTTTTTTCTTTTCTTCGGCCAACAGTTACAAGAACCGGTCCGAAGTAGTCCATGCCAGTATTCACAAATGGTTTAATTTCTCTTGTTAGTCTAACTAAAGGAATTTGTCCCATTAAGGGAATCTTCGGCTTTGATTTGTTATTTCTACAAAGCTGGCATTTCAAGAAAGCTTTCTTTACGGCTGCTCTTCCATTTATAATCCAAAATTTTTGTCTCAGCTGATTTAGAACTAGTTCCACTCCAAAATGTCTAGACTGTTCATGATAATGGCTAATTAAAAGATTCGTATAGTTGCTCTTTGGGCTTAAGATAATTGGGTTTTTAGTTTCCTCTTTGAGACTCTTTGCCAAGTCTGTCCTACCTTTCAGAACTAGGAGTCCATTCTGTAGACCTGGCGTTAGGGGATGGATGTGACTCTTCTTGGAAATCGGTTTTCCTATTTCCATTAATCGCAATTCATCTGGAAAGCATTCTTCTTGGGAAAATCGAATCCATTTTTTCTCTGCTTCAATTAAGTCGTCTACAGTTAGATATGGTGGGCAGGTCTTCTTTTTCAACTTGTCGATATATCTTTTTACCCATGCAGTAGCTCTTATTAATCGTGACCATCTTGAGAAACGTCGTGAGTCAGGTAGTATATTAGCCTTTTGATTCGTAATTGTAGTAAAAATATATTTAAACTCTTTTTTTATTTCGTTTTGTTCCATTATCTCACTTTTCTCTTCTTCTTCCCTTGGCCACTTTTCTTCTGTTTCTTTAAGAAAAGGGGGCCCTTGATACCACATTTTCGGAAATATTACCGTTTGCGAATCTGAGGTTCTTGTTGCTAAATCAGCGGCATTCAAGGCTGTGGGAACCCACCTCCAATCTTCTTTTTTTGTAAGTTCTTGTATTTCCCCTATTCTGTGAGCTACAAATTGTTTGAACTTTCTTCCATCATTGCGAATCCAATTAAGTACGCATTTAGAATCAGTCCAGAAGAAAGTTTGATGAATCGGAATTTCTAATTCTTCAAGAAGCGTACTCGCTAGACGACTAGCTAACACACTTGCTTGTAGCTCAAGACGAGGGATCGAGAGGGGTTTGAGAGGACTTACCCTAGATTTGGCTGTGACTAGGGAGACATCTATTTTGCTGCAACTGATTACTCTAAGATATGCAACTACTGAGTAGGCTTTTTCGCTACTATCGCAGAAAACATGTAGTTCAATTTTCTTAGCTTCCGGTATGTATTTTGAGTAACATCTCGGGATGGTAATTTTCGTTATTTCTTTAAGGTCTTGGACCCATTTTATCCAAAACCCTTTCAGATTTTCAGGTATTTCCTCATCCCAGCCACTTCCGCAACGCCATATATCTTGCAATAATATTTTTCCTCTGATGGTGAAACATGTTATGAGTCCCAGGGGATCAAATAATGCCATGACGGATTTCAAGATATTTCTTTTTGTCGGTTTTTCTTCTATCAGTTTTTTGTTTTCATTCAATTTAAAGAGAAATGTATCATTATTGGAGTCCCACCACATGCCCAATACTATATGGAGGTTTTCTTCATCTAGGTTTTTGGAAGTAGATTGTAAATCGGAGGAAAGCAGTTTTCTAATATCTTTACAATTAGTTATCCAACTTACTAAGTCGAATCCGCCAAGTTTCAGTACCTTTCGTACTTCGTTGATCGTTTGGAGGGCCATTTCGGTAGTGTCTTTCGAATCTAAGTAGTCGTCCACATAGAACTTGGTGGTTATTGCTTTTAAAATCTCGGGATCTTTTGCCATCTTTTGAGCGTTTAAATTTTTTATAAATTGAGCACATACTGGAGAACATGTTGCTCCAAAGGTCATAACTTTCATTTGGTAGATATCTGGACTTTTGTGGCTCTCCAAATCTCGCCAGAGAAATCTTTGTGCACATCTGTCAGCTTTCCTTACTTGAACCTGGTGAAACATTTCACGTATATCCCCGCAGAACGCTATTTTTCTTTGTCTGAATTTCCAGAGGATAGCTACAAGAGGGGATAACAAGTCTGGTCCCGCAAGTAAGTAATCATTTAAACTTTTTCCATCAGACTTTGCAGCCGCATCGAAGACTAGTCTGAGCTTTTTCTTTTTGACATTCACAACCGGAAAATGTGGAAGATACCAAGTAGTAGGCCCTTCAACAGAAGCTTCTTCGGGAGATAGTTTCTCTGCATACCCTTTTTCTATATAACTTTGAATTCTCTTTGAATACTCTTCGCCTATTCTGATGTCTTTCTTACATTTTCTTTCAACACAGCGAAGTCTTTGGAGGGCTGTAGCTTTACTAGCTGGAAGGACTGGATTCTCATCTTTCCATAATAGGCCTATCTCATATCTATCTTCTGTTCGCCTAGCTGTTTGCTTCATTATTTCCAGAGCTCGTTTTTCTTCAGATGTCATAAGGATTTTAGACTTTTCAATTCCAAAATTATCAATGGAAAAACTTTCTTTTAGCATTGTTTCTATTCTATCTTCTGAAAAACTAGACATACTACATACGTGTAATAGACAACTGCTTCTGGGATTGGTATCATTTGCAACGTTTGGACCATGCAAAGCCCAACCCAACTTACATTTTGATGCTACTGGTGCATCTTCAGGCCCGCTACGAACTTGTTCGGTAAGAATCAGGTTGATATTGTCTTGGCCAATCAATAGCATCGGTTTTTCGTTGGAGATGTCTTCTAGTAGGATATCTTTTAGGTGCGGATACTGTATAAGATTGGACAAATCAACCGTTTGTGTGGGCAGAGATAAATTTTCTACTGTATGAACGTTTTTTAAAGTATACAATTTAGTCTTTGGCCCATTATTCGAAATCTGCATATCCAAACATTCTGAGTTCTTTTGATTAGATGTTATATCTCCTGTCCATTGAAGGCACAGTTCCTGCTTCTTTCCATAGAGTTTCAGCTTATTAATAATTTTAGAATCAATTAATGTTACTGTAGAAGCTTCATCACAAAGAGCCAATATTCTTAAATTGGCATCTGGTCCATAGAGTTTTACAGGTAACATTCTTAGTAGTACGTTTTTTGTGTCATGCTTCGTGGTATATACATTACTCGTACTGTTTGAAGAACACTCTGGGGCATTTTCGTACTGTCTAGCTGTATACTTGTGAAGTAGTGGATGGTGAAGTCGTTTACAGTTGTCAACATCACACGGTTTCTTACTTTTGCATCTAGTCTTTTGATGATTTTTTTTCAGACAACAGAAACATAATTTTTTCTCTGTTATCACCTTCCATCTAGTGTCTACATCGTCAGCCATCATTTTCGGACAGTCTCCCTCATGATTCTTTCCATCACAGTATCTACATTGTATATTATTTTGGGATGTATCGATAGTGCTGAGGACTCTTTCTAGTTTTGTTTTAGGGTATGGAGTTTTGTATCCACTCTTCTCAACAAATTTATCTACCCCACCGATATATCTCGCCGCTACTGCCATTCCAGTTACCCACTCGTTAAAGTCTTGTAAATCGACATTACCTCTTTTCATTGCCACTTCTTCTCCCCATTTTAACTTGAGTATGTCAGGAAGTTTTGTCAGAAGATCTTTTAGCAGTTGAGGATTATTCATGTGGCCTACAGACCTAAGTGTTCTCATAGTGGCGACTAGATTATTAACTTCGTTTGAAAATTGTATTAATTTATCTAAATTGTGTTCTTTAATAAAGGGAATGACTTTTATTTTGGAGATCAAAACTTCAATTATTTGGTCTGGCCTACCAAATCGCATTTTTAAGGAATTTATCACCAATTCCACGTTTTCAGCCGTTAGTAACATCCCTGCGACTGACGCTTTTGCTTCGCCTTTTAGACATTTTTGTAATTTTGTCATGATTTCTGCTTGACTATAGTTACCTAGTGAGATAATGTTATTTAGTTAGCAGTAAAAAAGTGGCCATTCCTCTGGTTTTCCATCAAAGTAAGGAAAGTCTTTATCAATGGTTTGTCGTGCAATAAATTTTTCAGTGTTTGCACTTGGATTTGACCTTAATGCATTTATAAGCGTTTGGCAAAGTACTTTCATATCATTGTCTGGCAGTTCATCGATATTGCCTATATTAGTGCCTATCTTTTCATTATCCTTCAGCCATTCAGCAATTGTAGAGGTAGAGTTGGCTCTAGGAAGCTCAGGAAATTCAGCATTAGATGTTGTTTTTCTTGAACCTCTTTGACTTTTTTCACTTGAAGCTTTAAGTTCTGCTTCTTGCAGTTCATGTTCTAGATCTAATAATTTCATGTTATTTTCTATTTCGATTTTTTGTCTTTCAAGTTCCTGTTTTTTCTTCTCTTTATCTAGTTCTAGCCTTTTTCTTTGAATACTTATACTAGATGATGAGGAACCTGCTTTGGAATGGACATTTTCTAGTCGTTGGTCGGGTATTGACTGAGTTGTCCTATTTTCTTGTCTGCCAAAATTATCCGGCCAGACGAAATCGGTGGACAAACTTTTGTTAACGCCGGCTCCACTCCTTCTTGGTCTATGCATCAGAATACGTTATAGGTACGTCGGGGTCACCAAAATGTTCTGTTGAGTCTATTTTAAATCAAATTAAGCTCCTTTCTGTAAAACGTATTTTATTTCCCAAAAACTGACATTAATCAAAATCACTGAATTCTATCCAAAAAAATCATTAATCTAGTTAACAACATAAAACAAGTATATAGGCAATAGTCTAGTCGATGACAGCTGTTGTCTTTTAAAATTTACAGGCTTCTTGCTGTGAGGTAAGAAATGATAACGTTTTATTACAAAAACCGAAAATTGTTAAAATAATCCCTATCTAATGCTTTACTTATTTTTTTACAAAGTATTTTTTATGTAGGTACTTAGGTGTTATACATTTTTGGTCATTGCTAATATTCATATTGAGTCTGAATTATTTTTGTTTTAATAAAATTTGTCTAGTATTATCGACAAACTACATACAGTAATTCTTTTATAGGAATGATATATTTTGTATTGGAAATTAATAAATATACAAATTTAATGTTGTCATATAGGTAGAGCGACTTATTAGCAAAAATTATTTGAAATGTATACAGTAATGAGGTATTTTTTTATAGGTTCAACAAACCAAGGTGGGCCCTTTTTAATATAATTGCTTATATTTAATTTATTTTGTAAATAAAATGTTATACTTTTATTATTTATTTTTTAATGCCCTATATACATTACATGAAAACAAAAAACATCGGTGCAGTTTTAATAACAAAACTCGTCTGTTTTGAATAACTCTGTGCTAAAACTATATAATATGTAGGTATGTTATCCATATTCCTTACTGGTGGAATCCCATTAACGTCCAAATGAAATAATTTAAGCATACGTGTATGTATCTACGTCTGGAATTAATTTTATTTTCTTCAAACAGGTACCTCCATAAATGGCATAAATACAATATTATATTAAAATACAACTTAACTAATCAACTCTATTAGGATATAAAACCTTAAAAATATAAACAGGGCTGGTATATCTAAGGGGGTCGCGACATAGGAGTCCATTTTGGACGCCATTTTTTTCGAAATAGTAGTCGCCATTGATCTGGCAACGTGGCAACTTGTAGTCGCCAGGTTTACCAATATAAGAAAAAAAATCTATGTCATTTTTTAAATGACATTTCCATTATAAAATGCCCATATTTTTTAGGATAAAATATTTCAATTTAATAAATTATTAATCTCAGACGTACATAGAATACGTCGAGAAAAGTAGATCACATTCAATTTTGTGCTGTTTTGGTTTTGTTTATTTTAAAAGGTAATTGAAGAGATGAAGACAATTTTCTTATAGATGATGCATAACAAATTATTGCTCCCTTTTTTAGAGCTCCAGTCCCTTAAGTCTATTTATTTTAGGTCTTTTTAAATTGTTGGTAGGTATTATTCACTTCATTTGTATGTTTTTAGTTAATTTAAATAATTTTGTGTAATATCTTGCGATTTGTTTTCTATACATTTTAGCATGTATTTGTTGTCTACATCTCACAAAGGATAGCTTTGAAATACCTTTACAACAGAGGTACTTTCCTAAAACTGGCCGAAATTTGAAATTGAATACAGTTCTTAGAGAAAATCTCCAGTAAAAAATGTCTACATGCAGAATAACAGTAGCATAGATTAACAAAGCTGACAAAAGAGTTGGACAAACCTTTGTCTAGCTTTTTTAATATTTCAGGACAATAGTGTTAACAGCAGACTACAACAAAAACATCCAAAGTTTAGTAATCAAGCAAAATATTCCGGTATCTCCAGAATTATAAACGTATGAAAACTATAATAGAAAACATGTATGGTTTCAAATAGAAAATTAGCATATCTAGTGAATATTGTATTTAAAGAATATATTTTTATTCAAAACTTTTGTGCTTCTACTCCAATACTAACCATATAGAAGCATATGCATTTTATAGTATTTGCAAGATTCGGATCAAATGTACCCACAATTTATAAAGATTATTAAACTAAAATAAAACATTTCGGGTCCGGTACGCTTTAAGTACGTCGGAATTTGAAAAAAAAAAATTGAACAATAAAAAGTATTCATTTTATATAGTAAATTAAAAACAAAAAAAATGCGGATAATCCACTATTTTTTGAGAAAAATTTAATCAAAGTTACAATATTTTGACGTTTCTTACCTAAGATTTTCCAATTTATATGGCAGTGTTGCCAAGAGATTCAGTTGGTAACAAGATGTCCTTTTATTTTAAACACGATTTAAATAAAAAAAATAAAATAATAAGTTTATATTTTGTAATTCTAAAAAAAACATTCGAAATAAATGAAAAAAAAAAAAATAATTTAAAAAAACTACAACTACTAAAATAAATTAACTACAACTAAAAATTAATATTTTTCACTAATTTGAATTAATAAATTTTTCATTTTATGTTTTGAAGTTTTTCCATAAATTTCCTCCCACATAAACTGGTCGATATATTCAGGTAGAAAGGGACTGGACATTACGCCTAAACGTCGTAAATACTGTTTAAGTATACTCCAGTACCCTTCTACCTGATTAGTACAAACACCAGTTTCAGGATCTTTAAAATGTTTTGAATGGTTCACTGTTTTATGAGTGTAACCCATATTGGAGAGATTATCGTATGCCCTCCATTTGTCCGTCCATATTTCGGAACCTGGACGAACATGGTCTCTAATGACTTTTTCCAATGTTGGACCAGAGCGATTAGGAACATATTGAATGTATCCCCTTTTTAGTGTTACGTCATAAATTCCTATTACCCATCGCTCTGGTACAACTCGTCCTCTGTTGCATTTTCTTTTTGTTATAACTGATTCATCTATTTGAACAAGATGTCCTTCGCCACCTATAAATTAATATAAATAAAATACGTTCTAAACCTTCTATGAATTACAAGAATAAAAATACCTACCTAACATAAAAGGCTCATTTATCAGTTTCCATGATAAAATATCACGAATATAACGAAATATTTGTAAAACAGACGCCTTTCTAATGTCAAGTGCTGCTGCTGTAACTCCTACACGACTACCTGTTGCCCAATACCACATTAAGAGTAACACTATTCTCACAGGTAGTCTCATGTTTTCAAAAAATGAACCACTTACACAAGAATAGGATTTTTTACATCATGTGCAAAAATTGTGGGACCCAAGTATTTTCCCAGCCTTTTTTTGGATCGTGCAGGTTCTTCTGCAATTTCTTTGCTTGCATCTAAATGGACTTTTTATTAAATTTTTCTTTTGTAAATATAACAATAAATCTTCATCAGACTTATTATAAATCATCATAACATCCATAATATTATTTAATTCCATTTTAAAATTTAATTTAGTTAATTAGTACTTAACGCGGAATTCAAAGAAAATTTAAATTTGACGTTTAATTTCTTTTTATATGATTTCGTGTTTTATGTGCGAACTCGACACGTTACAATAGAGAGACATTACATAAGAATCGCAGTCTGTCGAACAAAGATGCCCTTTTCTTGAAAATTTTTTTTTTTTTACAAAAGATACATTTTGGGCTTTAGGAAGGAAAGTACTTTTTAAATATTCCACCGGAAATCCCATGAATTAACTTTTCTTTTTATATATTAAGGAATTATGAGGATCATTTATGTAAACTTATTCTTTAGACTTATATCTGTCATACTACATCTTTACAAATGCGCGGTGTTGCCAAGTGCTCAATTATTATCAACGAAATAGTATTATATGCTCCCTTCTTCTGTCTACAGCTTAAGAGCACGCTACAATCGTCCCACTCAACTTCTAACTACTGCAGAAGGGAGTGGGCGCGCATTTTTTTCATCTAGATCATAATAACACTTTATGCTCGTCCCACCCACCGTCTAACTACTAAAGAAAATAGCGAGCGAAGCGAGCGCGCCCGGCCGACATTTCGAAATTCGCGCGAATTTCGAAATGTCGGCCGGACGCGCCCTTCTTCTATCTACAACATAAGAGCACGCTATACTCGTCCCATCCAATTTCTAACCACTGCAGAAAATAACGAGCGAAGCGAGCGCGCCCGGCCGACATTTCTAAATTCGCGCGAATTTCGAAATGTCGGCCGGGCGCGCCCTTCTTCTATCTACAACATAAGAGCACGCTATACTCGTCCCATCCAACTTCTAACCACTGCAGAAAATAACGAGCGAAGCGAGCGCGCCCGGCCGACATTTCGAAATTCGCGCGAATTTCGAAATGTCAGCCGGGCGCGCCCTTCCTCTATCTACAGCATTAGAGCACGCTATACTCGTCCCACCCAACTTCTAATCACTGCAGAAGAGAGTGGGCGAGCATTTTTTTCATATAGATCATAATAGCACTTTATACTCGTCCTACCCACCGTCTTACTACTAAAGAAAATAGCAAGCGAAGCGAGCGCGCCCGGCCGACATTTCGAAATTCGCGCGAATTTCGAAATGTCGGCCGGGCGCGCCCTTCTTCTATCTACACCATAAGAGCACGCTATACTCGTCCCATCCAACTTCTAACCACTGCAGAAAATAACGAGCGAAGCGAGCACGCCCGGCCGACATTTCGAAATTCGCGCGAATTTAGAAATGTCGGCCGGGCGCGCCCTTCTTCTATCTACAGCATAAGAGCACGCTATACGCGTCCCACCCAACTTCTAATCACTGCAGAAGAGAGTGGGCGCGCATTTTTTTCATATAGATCATAATAACACTTTATACTCGTCCTACCCACCGTCTTACTACTAAAGAAAATAGCGAGCGAAGCGAGCGCGCCCGGCCGACATTTCTAAATTCGCGCGAATTTCGAAATGTCGGCCGGTCGCGCCCTTATTATATCTACAGCATAAGAGCACGCTATACTCGTCCCACCCAACTTCTAACCACTGCAGAAGAGAATGGGCGTGCATTTTTTTCATCTAGATCATAATAACACTTTATACTCGTCCTACCCACCGTCTAACTACTAAAGAAAATAGCGAGCGAAGCGAGCGCGCTTGGCCGACATTTCGAAATTCGCGGGAATTTCCAAATGTCGGCCGGGCGCGCCCTTCTTCTATCTACAACTTAAGAGCACGCTATACTCGTCCCATCCAACGTCTAACCACTGCAGAAAATAACGAGCGAAGCGAGCGCGCCCGGCCGACATTTCGAAATTCGCGCGAATTTCGAAATGTCGGCCGGGCGTGACCTTCTTCTGTCTACAGCATAAGAGCACGCTATACTCGTCCCACCCAACTTCTAACCACTGCAGAAGAGAGTGGGCGCGCATTTTTTTCATATGGATCATAATAACACTTTATGCTCGTCCTACCCACCGTCTAACTACTAAAGAAAATAGCGAGCGAAGCGAGCGCGCCCGGCCGACATTTCGAAATTCGCGCGAATTTCGAAATGTCGGCCGGGCGCGCCCTTCTTCTATCTACACCATAAGAGCACGCTATACTCGTCCCATCCAACTTCTAACCACTGCAGAAAATAGAGAGCGAAGCGAGCGCGCCCGGCCGACATTTCGAAATTCGCGCGAATTTGGAAATGTCGGCCGGGCGCGCCCTTATTCTAGCTACAGCATAAGAGCACGCTATACTCGATCCACCCAACTTCTAACCACTGCAGAAGAGAATGTGCGTGCATTTTTTTTCATCTAGATCATAATAACAGTTTATACTCGCCCTACTACTACTCGTCTAACTACTAAAAAAAATAATTCGCGCGAATTTCGAAATGTCGGCCGGGCGCGCCCTTCTTCTATCTATACCATAAGAGCACGCTATACTCGTCCCATCCAACTTTTAACCACTGCAGAACAGAGCGAGCGAAGCGAGCGCGCCCAGCCGACATCTCGAAATTTGCGGGAATTTTGAAATGTCGGCCGGGCGCGCCCTTCTTCTATCTACACCATAAGATCACTTTATACTCGATCCACCCACCTCCTAACCGACGTTCGGCCAGGCGCGCCCTTTTTCCATTTACAAGTACAGCTACATGCTGTAGTTGTCAGGATACAAGTGAGACGAGCGTAGTGTGCTCTTAAGGTGTAGAAGAAAAAAGGGCGCGCCCGGTCTACGTTTCGAAACGTAGGACGGGCGAGCTCGCTTCGCTCGCTCTTTTCTGTAGTGTAGACTAAATAATGGTAAGTTACATTACTTTTTGTACATTCTCTGTATATACATTTCGACTTACACCTTAACATTACAAATTTCTCGAATATTTGTTAATTAAAACATATATTTAGTTCAGATAACATGGTCATTGTATTTAAATTTATTACCTACTAATTACCTATTTATTTTCTTCTATAATTTACAGATGTGTTTAATTATCTGTCTGGATCAAATGACCTTTTAAATATTTGAAATACTTTTTATTTTAAAGATAATAAATATTAAAATAATTACAAAATAGGGTGTGTCGATGTACATTTTAAAAAGGATGCAGCTGAAAATATCCTCCGAGTGACGTCACAGCTAACCCAGTAGATGTTGAACTAATTCGGATATCCTCTTTAATTGATAGTAGTCGTTGAATTTGGTTGGCTGCGTTGTCCAATAAATAAATTTCCTTATTTCAAAAGTGGAATAACACAAAGTAATTATGTTTAAGAGTTTTCGAAAAGTACATTGTTTATTACTGTATAGATGATCTAATATTTAATTATTATGCACTACAACAATTCAATCAAAACGGATAAATAAATCGTCGGATGTGACTGGAAATTAGAAATTAGGAAAGTTTTTTAGGAAGAACAATGAAATAAATTTAATCTAATTAATGCTTCTTCAAGTGTTTGAAAATATTCCAAAAATAAGGTACTCTTTTATATTATTTCTTTTTCGTTGATTTTAATTGGATACTTGGCAATACCGCGCAGTTGTAATGTCTGAGAATAACAGATATAATTCCAATTCTATAGAATAAGTTTACATAAATGTTCCTCATAAGTCCCTAATATTTAAAAAATGTTAATTTATGGATTTTCTGGTTGTAAATTTGAAAAGGTCTCCCCTTCCTAAAGCCTAAAATGTAAGTTTTTTAAAAAATGGATTTTTAAGAAAAGGTTGTGTCCAATATTTACTCACAATTTTTTAAACACCAAAAATTATTATTAGACAGAAAATAAAATTTCAATGTGGCAACGTTGCAAATTACAAACTTTTGTATGTGTTCTGTGCTTGTGTACTTTTGTGACTTGTCAACTTCAATTATAAAGGCGTCGACAAATTGGAAAGGAATTATAAATTAGGTAATATATTTAACAAATGACATAATTTTTCGTATACAATTTTAGTTAAAATATAAAAAGTAAGTTACTTTAATATACTACTGATAAAACTTCGAAATTACCATATATGGGTAATAGGTAGAAACTGGATAGAACCCATATAGGTATAACCTATAAAATTGCAACTTTTAATTCAATTTTTCTGGATTAATAGTCAGTTATCCGCATTTTTTTATTTAGAAACTGTCTATTTGGAATACGTTCTTTTTAATAGTACCAACATTTTTTCAAATTTCCGACGTACTTAAAGCGTACCGGAGCCAACATTTCAAATAACACCTGCTTTTATGTTAAATATGTTTTTATTAAATACACAAATTAGTCTCAACCACACTTTTTTTTTGTTTTTACTTCTAGTGTAAAAGTGACTACTAATTCAGTCTTTCAAGTTTATTATTTATAGAGACCAGCTACTACAAAATATCTTATTGATGATAACTAATTTCTCTTTAATAATGGTTTTGTCCAACACCTTTTTTACAATTTATCCCAAGCAACACTATGAAAGATTTAAATCCTGGATTTACAGCATTCACTTTCGAGATGCGTGCAGTCACAATGTAGTTTAAGATATAATTTTCACATGAACACTTATTTACCACAGCACAAACGCATGTACTTATTCATGTAACATTAAAATAAAGTGGAAACAAATTGCATAATTTGGTATATAAAAAAGTACAAAATGTTTTTAGTTTTAATTCGACATTGGACTACGACCACAGAACACTTACTCTACTACGACTACGAGGAAAACAGTGGTTCATTCCACTTGCACCATATTGACATTATTATGCACGATGCTCGTTCAAACGAACATCAGAAAAGTGTTGCCAACTTAAGCTGACTACTATTTCCCCCCTAGCCTCAGTCACCCCCTCATCCATTTACTGGGTCTATGTCGCGACCCCCCTTAGATATACCAGCCCTGAATATAAATAAATAAACAAACATAACCTAACAAAATGCCAAAAGACGGATTTGACAGGGGTTCAAGGTCAATTTTATGCTTTTAAAGCAAACAAGCGAGTTTATTTTCGCTTTTATGCTTCTTCAAAAGCGCTGCAGCGGTTGACAGTTCATCGTCGCCGCTTACTCAGCGTTACAACATGTTTGACGACGATGAACACGGCCATTGTTTTAAAAGTCACTTAATAATTCAGAAAATGGCAAAATGGCAGCACTGTGTATGGCATCTGTCATCATAGTGTCTCCATCAAGAATTTATTTGGAATTTGATTGTTTAATTTTGTACTTTTTATAAATATTATGACTACGAAAAAGTGTTTTGTTCCAGAATGTGATAATGATTCACATTCATCTTCAAAAATATTTATTAGTGTTCCTAGAAATTTGGAAAGAAGAAAATCAACCTTCTACTAGCGATGTTTCTCGTGAACTTTTTAATAAAAATACACCGGATTATCAAGATGTAGCAGCAATTTCTGCTAATTGTCCCCTTCAGGAAATTGAAAATGAGGCTACTATATATAAATTCTTAGGTGTATAACCTAAAAACCCTTCTGGAAGAAAATGCAGAATCTCCTGAAAGTTTTGAAGATACCGAATTTATTCATCATTTTGTGGAAGAACTAGTGATAAAGAAATAATGGAAAAATGTGGATATTTAAACAAACTGGTTCCTGGATCCCATATAATGGCAGATAGGGGTTTCAGAATAATCAGCTACTTGAAAACATGGGATACACTTTAGTAAAGCCACACCTAGTGTATCACAGAATGAAAAAACTTCTCCAGAAGATGTACAATTAAGTAAAAGAATAGCATCTCTAAGAATACATGTGGAAAGAGTTATAAGAAGGGTTAGTTAATTTAACATGTTAAAACCACATTCGTGTGTGAATTTTAAGCAAGTACATTAACTTAGTAATATCTGCATAATTGCTTGTTAACTTACAAGAACCTATTTTGTAAGAGTAAATATTAATTTAATAAACTTTTTTGTTTGTTTTTTAATTTAATTTACCTAATTATCACATTTCAGGGATTATAATGAGTTTTTAAACAGCCAATGTAATTTTTGATAAAAATTTAACTTTTCGAGCAAATCGAAGAGGAATGAGTACCTGTATATGCATAGATTTTTTTGGGACTAAAACTACCAAAACAAAGGCACCTATTTACAGCAGTTTAAAATGAAACATTTTAACAAAAACGCCTATGTCACAGTGATAAATATTAAAAACCAAGTTCAGTTGAATGTGGTAGCAAAGTCTATATATTCCAATAAATCGGGTAACTACATGTGGTATCACTGGTGATAAATTTAAAAATATCACAATTCTTGCCACCTTTTTCAAAAAACCAGAAAGTGTGCCTTCGTATGAAAATGACAACAGTGATAAATGTGAAAAAAAAATTTCATGTTGCTATTCGTTATTACGATAGTAAAACATGTTTGCAGTTCCGTTTATTTTTTATGAAAATCTAAGTAAAAACAACCAATGTCAAAGGGTTTTAATTTTTTTTCTGTCAAACCAAATATATCACAAAATTAAAAATTGATCATAGGTCAAGCTAAAGTAATACCTTTATTAATAGTAGCTTTAAAAAAGGAGAAAGAATAATATTGACTTAAGTTATTATTATTAACATTGGTGATTTTTAATAAAAACTTCAATTATTGTTTACAAACAAAAATATAAAAATCTGTGAAAATTTTATTTATTAACCTTTTAATAAAAAATGAGAAAAATGAAATAAAAAAACAATTTATTTACAAATAAAAAATATATACAAATCCTAAGAATATAAAAGTACTGATTTATTTTCCTGTAGTGGATGAAGAGGTTTCTTTAACAATCTAGCCAAGTGTACATCATTATCAATAACACTGAGTAGATGTTACAGATGGTTCCTCACTTCTTCTATGAAGCCACATGTTTACAACCTCCTGAAAAAAATAAAAGGGTTAGATATGCAGTTACAAAATAACTATATAACCAGCTATAAAATGCCTTATTTTATGTAACAAGACGAGCACTTTACTAGCTCTGAACGAATCCAGTAAAGAACCTCTGATTTTCAAAACTTAAAAAAAACAAGCTCACCACATTTTCACATTTTTGAAATATTATAGAGCTTTTCGAAAAAAACTGCTATTTTTAAAAGTACCATTTTTGTTTAAACAGCTATGTCTCATTTTAGGCTATTGAGTATTATAAAATAAAAAATTACGGGATGCTTTGTTAGCTTCAAACGAATCCAGCAGAGCACCCCAGTTTTTTTTTAAACCACACCACATTTTTTGGCTCCTACAATATTATAAAATATTCGAAATTTGACATTTTTAAAAAAATTCGCAATTCCTTGCTGACTTCAAAGTTTTTTTTCTGAAAACAAATATACTTACCACATTTTTAGGATTTTAAAACAGCCTATACATGTGTCATAAGTAGTTGTTTTTATATATTAAAAAACTGAAGTGTCCTGCTGACTTTGTTCCAACAAAGCACCCTGTATTATTTAAAAATAGCAATTTTTTTAGTAAAGTTTTACAATATTTCAAGAGTCTAAAAATGGGGTGTGGTTTTTAGAAAAAAGCTTTAAAAAACCGAATTGCTCTGCTGGCTTCTTTCGAAGGTTAGCAAGCACCATGTATTTTTTAAAAATATAATATTTCAAGTGCATAAATATATGGTGTTGCTGTTTTTACAGAAAAAACTTTATAAAACAGAGGTGCTTTGCTGACTTTGTTCGAAGCTATCAGAGCATTTTAAGTTTTGCATAAAACGAGGAGCATAAAATTTTTGAAAAGGGTATAAAAATAGCCTAAAAATATGGCATGTTTTAACTCAAAATTTCATAGGTGCTCTGCAGCATTCTTTGGTATCATAATTATTACTAGGTTCACTAACAAAATCTATTTCTAGATTATTTTAACACTTGCTGCGATTACAAAAAATGTCTATGTCAAAATTAGAAAAAAAATATTTATAAGAATAAAGGGCCTTATACACTGTTTATTATATGTGATATAAAAACAAAAAAGCATAATAAATATTACAAACCTTGAGATTCAACATATCCTAAGCTGCACTAAAAATGTCATTTTTGTTAAATACAACAGCCACATCATAAGGTTTTTGCTGTACTTTATGTTTAGGTGTAATTTGTCTCCTTCTCTCTTATGGAAAAAGTAAATATCTCCATATTCTTGCTTGGCAGATCTAAAAATAAAACCTGAGATAAATATGTTTTACTATAAAGTGTATTGCTTCATATAAACTGTAACTACCTACCATTAAAACAATTTATAAATAAAGTTTTACCTTTCTATCTTTTGTAAACTGAGTATTGTTAAAAAATGCAGTAATCATCTCGGTAATCATATTTTCGTTTACAATGGGAAAAATACTTTATTCAACTTTTATAAATACAGCTGATAAATTCATATTCTTCTTCCTTTATATATCCTATATCCCACAGGATAATTTACCCAGATAAATTCAGATTAATAATAAAATTAAACCAAAACAAAAAACTAAGGTTAGTTGTTAGGTGCTGTCAATTTTTAATGTCACTTCAATCCACAGGCTGGTGGATCAGACAATAACAAAGTGAAATAGAAAATGGTCGTTATAAATACTCCCGAGTGAGATGAAAAATAAACTGTCTTCGCCCATAGAGTCGCATCTCAAGCCTATTGACAAGCATTCTACCCCACTCCAGGGGCTCGATTCTCGAGTTCATTGGAAAATTTTCCCATGGGAAAAGATTCCACTACTTATATTCCCATGGTAATAGGTTATGCAATTCTCCAACTTGTCGGAATAGACATTCCCATGGAAATAATAGTTTCACGTATGTCTGATATTAAGTTCACGAATATTTCGAAATAACCAATAACATTAAAGATATTTTAAAATTTACAGTTGGTATTATTTGTATTTGTTGTGGTTTTTGGGTAACCGATTACTTGCCGAGCCTCTGCGCTGGAGCAGATGCCGTGCCGAGCAATCGCTAGCTTGACCGAGGAC
Source organism: Psylliodes chrysocephalus (assembly GCA_927349885.1). Taxonomy (NCBI): domain Eukaryota; kingdom Metazoa; phylum Arthropoda; class Insecta; order Coleoptera; family Chrysomelidae; genus Psylliodes; species Psylliodes chrysocephalus. The sequence goes on from OV651817.1 coordinate 9,406,854, forward strand.
AAGTGAAAATATTCGATTATGTATAATTAAAACTTATCGAGTTATTTTTAGTTTTTCTTTTCACATATTGAAAAAAGAAAAAGTAGCGTTTGTATAGAAGAGCAACGAAAGTTTCGAGAAACTAAGAAATTCTTTCGTTAACGGAAATAATAAAATTTTTCGAAAAGGTCTTATTAAATTTACTACAAATTTCTTAATTTGTGTTACCTATTTGCCAGTCCCTTAGCAGCTCCCACAATTTCTAACTAATTTAAGAAAATCAGTTTCTTAGTGAAAGAGAGGTAAAAATAATATACCCATATAAATAAAATAATATCAATTTATAAATACACCAAAAAAATGTTTTAACTACAATTTCCCCAAAAATCCAAGATATCCAATAATCTTTGGTTATGTCTTAGTCTTTCGCGTGGTCTTTCGTCAAATTTTCGACTTTAATGCGCAAACTCTAGTACAATTCCCATTGGAAAACACAATTTCCAATGCTCGTAAGCAGGGGAATATTTTCCCATACTTCTCATTGGAAAATATTCCACCGCTTATGCCGAGAATACGAAAACTGAATTCCCATGGGAAAATTTTATTTTCCCATGGGAATAAAAGTCGAGAATCGACCCCCAGGGGCTCGATTCTCGAGTTCATTGGAAAATTTTCCCATGGGAAAAGATTCCACTACTTATATTCCCATGGTAATAGGTTATGCAATTCTCGAACTTGTCGGAATAGACATTCCCATGGAAATAATAGTTTCACGTATGTCTGATATTAAGTTCACGAATATTTCGAAATAACCAATAACATTAAAGATATTTTAAAATTTACTGTTGTTATTATTTGTATTTGTTGTGGTTTTTGGGTAACCGATTACCTGCCGAGCCTCTGCGCTGGAGCAGATGCCGTGCCGAGCAATCGCTAGCTTGACCGAGGACAAGTGAAAATATTCGATTATGTATAATTAAAACTTATCGAGTTATTTTTAGTTTTTCTTTTCACATATTGAAAAAAGAAAAAGTAGCTTTTGTATAGAAGAGCAACGAAAGTTTCGAGAAACTATATATGTATATAAGAAATTCTTTCGTTAACGGAAATAATAAAATTTTCGAAATGGTCTTATTAAATTTACTACAAATTTCTCAATTTGTGTTACCTATTTGCCAGTCCCTTAGCAGCTCCCACAATTTCTAACTAATTTAAGAAAATCAGTTTCTTAGTGAAAGAGAGGTAAAAATAATATACCCACATAAATAAAATAATATCAATTTATAAATACACAAAAAACATGTTTTAACTACAATTTCACCAAAAATCCAAGATATCCAATAATCTGTGGTTATGTCTTAGTCTTTCGCGTGGTCTTTCGTCAAATTTTCGACTTTAATGCACAAACTCTAGTACAATTCCCATTGGAAAACACAATTTCCAATGCTCGCAAGCAGGGGAATATTTTCCCATACTTCTCATTGGAAAATATTCCACCGCTTATGCCGAGAATACGAAAACTGAATTCCCATGGGAAAATTTTATTTTCCCATGGGAATAAAAGTCGAGAATCGACCCCCAGTTCATTGCTTCTATCACAGATTTGGATAGAGGAGATAGGAAAAGGCCGTTTTCCCCGGTATTTCAAAATAATCACACCATGTAGGCCGCCATGTTGGCAATTTAAGCGTACAACGCACATGCGCAGTTCCGCAGTTGTTGTAGTGTTTTGACAGAAGTGTCATTTATGTCAACTATTCTTGGTTTCTTTCGAAATTCGCTATTTTAGTGAATTTAAAAGAATTTTAGAAGTTTTTACAATTAATAAAATGGGAAAGACTTGCTTTGTTTTTGGTTGTTTAAACAACGAGGATTCAGAAAACATTACATTCCACAAGTAAGGCATCATTTCTACCAGAACCGTATTCTTCACCACAGTTTCATTTTCTAGAAAACGAAATATCATAGTACAATAACAAACTGTATGTAGGTATATGGTAGGTATCTAACGTTGATATTACTATAATTTTTTTAGATTGAGGAAAAGGCGTATGCTTCTTGGTTAATAGCTATTGGAAAAAATCATTGGAAAATATAAGTGCAAATAAGGCTATTTGTTCCTCCCATTGTCAAAAAGATGATTTAATCGTTTCAAAACGAATAGATACAATAAAAAATAATGCAATACCTTCCATAAATATGCCTAAAATTGAAGATTTTTATAACATTAGTGTTATGAGGTAAATATATACATAAAATTATCAATTTGTTTCTTTTTATACTTTTTAAGAAAGTGATAAAAAATTGTTAATTATCCCTATTATTTTTAGAAATTTACAACCTTCAGCTTGAACGAATATTATTAATTCAGAATCTAACGAGGATGTTGCCAGTTGGTTATTTTTTATTAACGGTTTAGATGGTAATGAAAGAAGAAATGTGGCATTATAGGCTCTTCTAAAATTGCATGAATATGGAGTTATCATCACCTAATTATCATTTGATGGATAACATTAGGTGTAAACCTATACAACTTTGATATTGACACTGCGACTCCATATTTCTTGCATTCACCATAGATAAAAGTACATTTTTTTATAATTTTAGATGCATATCACATACTTAAGTTAGCTTGGAATAACTGGGATAACCTTACTAAAATTGTCGAAACTAATGGCGAAATTATTGATTTTAATTATATAAAATTGTTGCATTATATTTAACAAACAGAAGGTTTACGTTTGGGTAGCAAATTAAGAGTGCCCCATATGGATTGGAGAAAGACATGAAGGTTTGTACACTTAAACGAAATTACAAATACTAAGTAACATTACTATTAATTGTATAAGGAAATTTAAGAAACTGTTCTATTTACTAAATTCTCGAAATCTTTTTAGATTTGAATGGAAAATGCCTTTGTCTCAAAAAACGGAGACTATATGGATGTCTGAAATATAAGCTGCAACAGAATGTATAAAGAAACTTAAAACCTTTGACAGCAGTTATGTTATTCAGTGACCGAAGAAGAATAGTGGTGTTCTAGACTTTGTTTTATAAAGTTTTAAATAGGTTTATATGACAAATATGTAAACTGTTAATATATAAACTTAGTACAGATCACTTAGAGCTATTTTTCTGCAGTATATGGAATAGTATTAGTTTAATTGTATGATGCAATTACATTTTATTTCTAGGGCTAGGTATGGATGGAACAATAATCCTTTATCTGTAAAAATTTTCCATTCATATAGACTACGATTACTTCTGTACCATGACATTAAGAATCTTAATGGCTATTGTATTCTTTAGGACCCCATCAACATTTTACAAATTACACTAAAAAGTACAACAACAGTGCTTATAGTTTATTACTACTCTTACTAAATATAACTGAGAGAAACTTCAGAAGATTCAAAATTCTTGTATAAGATGTACTTGTAATATTCCTTATAGAAATCATGTTTCTCCGTACATTCGCAGGTTAAATAAATATAAAATTTAGGAAAGCCTAAAATATATTTTTTTAATGTTTAAAATTCCACGATATCTTACTAAAAAGATCAACTTTACACAATGTAAACTTAAGAGTGAACACTTTTACAACCCCAATGCATAGAACTTCAAAATTCCAAGGTTGTTTTAGATACGTACGTAGCACCATTATTGTTAAATTCAGAACTTAATAATTTGAATTTTAATCATTTTGTTAAGACTATTAGGCAAGTTCTTATTTCAAGACAATGATTTAATTTAAAATAATTATTTTGTGAACATTTTTTCTGTTATAATGAGGATCAATTGAAAAACGGCTCACCCGAATTCATTCATTTTGAGACACTAATGTATTTATAGTTGCTCAATAAACATTATTTATTTATTTAAATATAGTCAAAAAATGTGCGGTATCTTAAGCCGACGCATCAGGCGTAATAAAGATGAGACGCTTAATTGTATTTGGATGTGAGAGCGATAAAGATAGTAATTGATTTTACCATACCCTTTCGATGGCAAGCATGGGCTGTTGCGGTCCACACTCATTCGTATTATTTTATTTCTCTCTATTCAATGGCATTGTGTTCCATACCTTTTTCCTGGAGCCAGGATGGAAAAGTTAAATTATTGTATTGTATTATACAGAATGTAATTAAGTTGTTAGATATTTCAGAAAACATTGTTTATATTGCAAAAAAAATGATAAAATATTCTGCTGGCCAAGATACACTTTCTAGCGCAACAGCTAAAAAATGATTGAAAATTATTTTTTAGGACAAAATAGGGTAATATAAAACAGTTTCGGCTGTAAGTACTAGTGTAAAACTGTCGAATTATCTTAAAAAAAAAGTATTTTTAATCACATAATCAATTACCTGCTAAAAAATGTTCATTTTCAATTAGTTTAAAATAAAAACTTGTTTCGAGAAATCAATAATTATAATTATCTACCCTTATAGGAAAATCACATATCAAGATTAATAAAAACATTAAAGACATTCAAACCCCAATGAAAATTTAAAAAACTCTTTGTATTTTTTGTTCCTCATTAACTTTTATTAAATAGCTTTTTTTATTTATAATTTATTAGTGCCATTTTCTAATGTAATATAAATGTTTTATGTTGAATAACCCAATATTAACATATAGTTACTGTAGTATTTATTACACAAGATAAAAAAGTAAAACCCTTCGCACTTGGCAAAATCGAAGCTTTGTTACTACTTATTCTCTCACAACCTCTGTCTATGTAAGCGGGTGAATTTACCGCCTTTTCAGATTCCTTTAGTGACCGAAATCGAGAATGTCTATTTCTTGCTGATGAGTCCTAATAAGGACAAAACCGGTCCAAGAATAACGTTATCTATGGTAAGCAAGAACAAAGTTTGAATATTGAAATATGAATTTTTTAACTTTGTTGTTTTCTTTGGATATAATTCAATGTCTGCTGCGGAATTAGCCAAAGAAGTAGTTGTTTTTTGAAGGAAAACGTTAAAGTTTGGATTTATTTCCCTTTTTTAATAAAATATTTGACTACATGCTTCTTATAATACCTAGTTTTAAATTTACTCTATTCATTAGTAGGAATATGCCCATAATCTCTTATTTATTTTGATTGATGATTCTTAATGTATGCTCAAGTGCATGTCATAGTACTGTGGAACGATATTACAAATATTTTTGAATTCCTTAGTTTTGTAGTTTTTATATAAAATGAAATACTTTAAAGATCTGAGCAATCCCATGTAATAATTACATACAAAATTACAGTTTTTCATATGAAAGTTTTGTTTAAATCACGTGATTCCAGATTTATTTGCTACAAAATGTATGACGGCCTTAGATTGTTGTATTAATTTCATATAAAATTGTATTTTAAATATATTCTATGTTTTTATTTAATTTAAAATAAAGTTTCAAAAAAGACTATGATGTTTTTTATTTTTAGAAATCTCTTAAAATCCACAAAAAAAGAAAATTAAAATTCTATTACGAGTTTTTAAGGTTATTAGTTCTACTGTGTAAGAGCCGATTCCACCGTTGTGTTAAACGGAGATTAAAGTGACATTGTTAATGTAAAAATGTCATTTTAAACTTCGTTTAACACAACGGTGGAATCGGTCCTAAGTAAACCTTAATATTTTCGAATTATGTTTAAATGTGTTAGTCCTATCCTGTACACGTACGCGTAGGTCGCTTTTTTTGTAAAGATGGCCGCCTTCAATTCTACGTGCCTGATGCATAGCCCTCAGAAAGTCTAGATACCGCTTGGCGTATACTGTCAATACAAAAAAATGACCCCATTCAAGCTTGTCGCCATGTTAGGTAAATTTATGTTTTGGCTACACTGATTTTTAGGGCCCTATTCAGTAATTTATCGTTCATGAACGACATCGTTAAGCTAACGACAGTTCAACCAACGACTTTTATAACGATAATTTTTGAAACTCTATTCAATAACAAAGTCGTTAAGTTGTTTCTAGTTACCAAATCTGAACGATGATTTCTAGTAAGTTGGTATTATAATTTAGTGTTTTGTGAAAAAAGAACGTATGTTGATGATTATACCGGGTGTTTAAATTAAAGTTTTACAGTTAAATATCGCCAAAAATATGCATTTTATAAAAAAAAAGTATCAGATAAAAGTTTTATAGTTTTTTAGGGGAAACATTTTGGCTAAATTAATTTTTTTATAGCTGACCATAATATGGCCATATCGAGGTGGATTTTTTTTTCAAATTGGAACCCTATTTTTTTACATATAGGTATTCTTAGAGTTCATAAAAAAATAAGAAACTTCTAAAGGAAACATTTTTTTATTGGATTTCTACTTATTGAGTAACATCTACTTGAAAATTTTGCTGCGCGAAAAACAGTTGGCCATATTATGGTTTGATATAAAAAAACCATTTTAGCCAAAATGTTTTATCCAAAAAACTATAAAACTTTGTTTTTTTTTATAAGAGGCGGTATTTAACTGTAACTCTTTAATTTGAACACCCGGTATATTTGACATTTTTTTGGAACGTAAAATAAAAATTCTATCATTAGATATATTCATTTGTTTTTCAGAATATATTAATTATTGTTCTTAACCTACAACACGATCAGGGGGTCGATTCTTGATTCGTAGGAACTCTGTTTCTCGCGGGCCATTTTTGCTGGTCGTATTGTATGTAGGGTTTTATTTAAATGAGTATGGATATATTAAAAAAAACTGAGAACTATTCCAAAAAAAAATACAAAAAACAACTCGAGAACAGTACAAGTTGTATTTATTGGATTTGAAAGACAAACGAAATTTGTGTAGGTTACGGAGGAGTATTATAGGTACTTCCATAATATAGGTTTTGTTACTGTTTCGCAGTGCTACTTTAGGAACATGACTGTTAATAAGAATCCAATAGTAAATGGTTGAATGGGCAGTCCTAACTTTGAATCAGATTTATTTTTAAAATAATTAACTAATTAGAAAAAAATTCCTTACAAATTGTACTTGCTGTATTAGGTATATGGCAATTTAGTTGTAAAATTTGTAAAAAGTGCTTTTATTATTTAGAACACATCCTGATTCACAATAAAAAATGAGAGGGAATGCAAAAATCACTATAACGACACTTCATATTATTAACGACAGCTCTTTGGCTATCGTTGATGAACGACAATTTTACAACCATGTTTGTCTATTTTCAACGACAATCGTTGTCTACTGAATAAGAAAAGTCGTCTGTGAACGATTATCGTCTACGTCTATTAACGACGTCGTTCAGAGTTACTGAATAGGCCCCTTAGTTTGTGTGTTCTGTAATACGTGAACACCGATAATCTGCACTTTGTTATTAGTTATAAGTGAGTGAGACGCACAATTTCTAATTTCAAATTAAGAACAAAACTTTGACAAACCTATTTGATTTTCCTAGATCTGTTCAGACAGGACCGGTTTTATAAAATTTCTCGTTCTTGAAATGTTATTTTTACATGGTTATATATTATTGGATAAGTGGTTTGTGTACATATTGCTATGAGAATTATAGAGAAATTCAGTGAGATTTATGTAATATAATTCAAATTACAAGTAAACCATCTGTTCCTGTTTGGCAATATGGAGAAAATACCTACTTCAATGTCAAATGTACTATTTAAAAGAATGTGATTGTTAACCGGTCATTTATTTATATTATGAAAAGAAAAAATCGAATTTTTTAACTAGGGAAAGATATACTTACATCGGTAACAAGGTATTTTTAGAAAAACTAATAGATTACTCCTATTCCTATAGTTTATTTGAAAATGAATAATAGCAAAATTATATAAAAATATGGACCTTTGCTATAAAAACTGTGCTACCAAGCATTTTCAAATAAACTATAATGATAATTTGATTTAATAGAGCGAGTATAAGATCTCACCTGTTAGAGAAATTGGGGCATAGGGAAGAGATTATGAAGCAGGTAAGCCAAGTCATTGCAAAAGATAAATATATAGAAGTTATTTTAAAAATTTGATAAAAAACTAGTGGAACAAGAAATGGAGTTGTCGCTATCGGAGATCCAATCAGCAGAAAATAAAAAAAAACTTTGGGAATGTTGGAAAAGGGCACAGCAATAAGCCCAAAACAATTCCTTGGTTTTTTAATAAATATAATCTGAGATGCAAAAAATACTGCTAGAGTGGAGAAGCAGTATTGTTCTAATGTAGAAAACCTACGGACATACAGCAGTGCACTAACCATAGGCGAATAGTCACTAAATTATACAAGAGTCCCATCTCGATTTTATTTTTAAATATTTTTGAGAATACCTATTATTATTTGTTACATTGAGTTTAATAAAACCACAGATTTCGAATGTATTGAAAGTTATTTAAAAAGTACCTCTATAAATATATAGAAAATGTGTATATGACTAACTGGTTTTATTAATCTTTTTATGGGGTAGGTAAATATATTTTGAAAAATTTACAAACTTCTTTTGAATAAAAGACAAAATATTTCTGTTTTTATTAACTGAACAATATTTTATACGAACATAATATATACCTATTTAAAAGAAAATATTACATTTTACAAGTATCGCATATTTATATGAAATAACTAACTCAATAAGAAAGAATTAAATGAAACAAATTAATAAACAATTTATATGAAAAATTGCTATAACAATTTAATCCTTAGATAAACTTATTCTTACATATTGCTTTAATCAATTTATTTACTATAAAAGTATATTTCCTATCATTTATTTATTATATCAAGGTAGTAATAGTGGACATTTTCCGAATAAAAAAAAGTAAAAAAGAAGTAACAGTCGACACGTTTTTCTGACTATTGGTCTTCATCAGTATGGTGCAGTCAAGTTCAAAGGATCATGGAACTTGTGTTGGAAAAATTGTACAATAAGTCACTAACAAGGAGCCAATAACACATTTGCCGTTTCAAATAGTATCCCCAAATTTTCTGGGCTTATACTAAAGTCACAAAATGATTCAATGGTCTTCCTATGGCTATCAGTTATTCTTTCCTAACATTTTTTGGTATGCTACAACAAAAATACAAATTATTTGATTTTGTAAATACACAAATATTTGTGAAAACTTACACCCGTATTCACCATTGTCTTAATCAGAGAGTTAACTCTTAACAGTCTGTTAACGTTTTTCTTTGGTATTCACCAATGATGGTTAGGGATTAACACTCAATTAAATCCTCTGATAAGTTAACAGAGGGAATTCGGGCTAATAAACCTGCTAACAGACTGATAACACAGTGTTACGTCATTTGTCATCTTTGATGTTATTAAACTAACAATTTCTTGATAGGATGGAAAGAATTAATTTAGTTGATTTTAATAATTTATTGAGTTCATCTTCAGATAGTGACGATGAAATTAGACGGCCAAGAATTATGAAGCATCGAAATAATTTGATGAATGAATTGGATGACGTCGATTTTAAAAAAAGATTTAGGATGAAGAAAGATACTGTGGAGTCAATATCTAACATGTTGCATGGTTTGTTTGAACCAGTAGATAGGCTAAATAACCCAATTTCTAAGCTAAATCAAATTTTAATATGCCTACGCTTTTATGCAACAGGATCTTTTCAAATCAATATTGGGGACCATTTCAATGTGTCCCAATCAACCGTATCCAGAATAGTGCGAAAAGTTACCAGAGATATAGTACGTTTGCGTCCTAATTTTATTAAAATGCCTGAAACTGATGAAGAGAAGCGACGAACAATATTAGGCTTTTACCAAATTGCAAACTTCCCAGGGGTAATAGGTGCCGTAGACTGCACACACATAAAAATTAAGTCCCCTGGTGGAAACCAAGCTGAAGTCTTTAGAAACCGAAAAGGGTATTTCAGTATTAATGTTCAAGCTGTCTGCAACTCAAACTTAAAAATAACTGATATAGTTTCTCGTTGGCCTGGATCTGTCCACGATACTACCATATTCAATGATTCCAATATAAGGGCACGATTTGAAGGTGGAGAATTTGTCCCTTATTACCTTGTTGGAGATGGTGGTTATCCCTGTAGAACGTACCTGCTAACACCACTGGGAGAAATTCTAACAGTAGCTCAACAAAGGTATAATTTTTCTCAAATTCGAACAAGAAATCCAGTTGAACGTTTATTTGGGGTGCTCAAAAGGCGTTTTCCTTGCTTATCTGTAGGTATGAGTTTGTCAACCGAAGTAATATGTGAAGTGATTGTGGCCACTGCTGTGTTACACAACATTTGTCTTGAAGAGCAGGATGATATGGAAGATATAGTGGATGAAAATAATGATAACGAGGCAAATTATGTTGACGTTGTTCATCATTATAACAGAAATGAAGAAAATTATACAGTTAGGAATTCATTAATTAATACAATTTTTCAATAAAAAATTTATTTTATAAAATACAACTTTTCTTTTAATCACTACACAATATTCCTACATCCTAATCAACTAAATGAGCATAAAGACAAGATGAAACTAAAGACTAAAAAACATTTTTGACTAATAATAATAAAAGGACTCTATTTGTAGTAAACAAGAAAGAAGTACTTGGATAACCAAGTTCCCAGTCCAACACTAATACTGTTGAATATAAATAATGAATAAAAAACTTTATGAAACGAAAAAAAAAATATTTTTGGCAAACAACCATTTTGACATAAGTATATCACTTTACTCTGACACAAGATTATTGTATTCTTTTTTTTTTATTTCTAGTTCAAGCATTTCTCGTTGCTTAATAATTTCTTTTATTTCAGTTTCAATTCTCTTCCCTTCTAAATTTTCTTTTTCAGTTTCTGCTATCAATTCCAAAATGCTATATTTTTTCTGCAGGATTTCATACTTTTTTTTGTTAATGGAATCGGTTGTTTTCCAATGAGATGGTTCTTTTTTAGTCTTCTTCTGAATTCCTCCAGTCTTTGATGGCTCACGCTCACCATTTTCCTCCACTTCAATGGAGTTCACATTTGACTTACATACTTTCTTTTTTTTTGATAAAGGATCTTCGTTTTTTGGCATAATGTCAGTAAGTATATTCTTATTGTCTTCATAGTTTTCATACATAATAATAATATTTTCTGTATTCACATCAGTGTCATCTGGTTCTTTACTGGAGGATGGAATATTCAATGCTTCATTATTGGAGTCAAATTGATTATTTATATAAAAATAATTATCTTTTATTATATTTAAAACTTTATTGTCAAAATCCGTAATGGTTGGTGTGAAGGTACCTCCGCCAGTCTTTAATAATTCTACCTAAAATATATTTGGATTTATTAATCAAGAAACTTGAACTAGTAATTGACTTTACCTTGTCTTGTGCCTTGTGCTGTTTAGCAGTTTTCTTGAACTGCTCATAAGCACTTTTCAGTTGGACACCAGTTCTCAATCCGCTCGTAGATGTTGAATTATATTCACAAGCTAATTTTTCCCAGCATTCCAATTTCTTCTTATTAAATACAGCGTTTGTTTTTTTATTTTCAATAATATCAAAATATTTTTGAACAAGTGTAACTAGAACCTCCTTTTCATGTTCTGTAAAGTTGGCAGAACGTTTTCGTTGTTTGTCCATTTCAATTAAACAAATAAATCAGTAAACTTATAACTTTTGCACTAAAAATTATTAAATTCTTTTCTTTCGTTCTTAAAATTTACAGACAGATGACGGCAATAATTTAATAAATCAATAGTGGTGAAGATAGCCACTACAGATCAGTACCAACATAAATTCTGGTTACTTTCAGTTAACTGTCTGTTTACTAATATTGGAATGAAATTTTATGGTGAATAGCAAATGTTCTTATCACACTGTTAAATTTTAACTGTTTGTTAGTTATCAGTCTGTTAAGTCAAAAATGGTGAATCCGGCTGTTACACATGAAATGTTATTCCTTCCTTGTATCTTCTACCGTTAGATGCATTGTTACATTCACGTACAAAACAAAAAGAGATTTTGAAAATCCTGTAAAAATTTAACACCAAACCACAAATGTTTTTTATTAAAATAAAACACTAAACGACTAAACTAAAAAATAATGTTTTAAATAAAACCTTTACTAGAAGAACAAAATAAACAACACAACAGATAATAAAATCGATTATATACGTCGAACGCCGATCTTACGCTTATTACTAAACTTGCGCCGATTCTGTCTTGTCAGTAGTGCCAACTTAAAATTTATTGACATTTATTTATCATGGCGTCCATCATATGGGGGGGTCAAAATGTTTTTACGATGCGGTATCTAGACCTTCTGAGGGCTATGGCCTGATGAAAATGACATTTCCTATCTCCTTTATCGATGTCTGTGGCTTCTATACAAAGGAAGGGCAACCAACTTGACAAAATAAAATTGACACTAATGACATAAGAAATCGGGTCACATAAAGAGGCTGTTTTTTAGTTTGATTTTTGGTTTTTCCTATCTACTTTCATGCCATTTTCATACCTTGTTGTACCCGTAACGTGAAAAAGACTTTTTAGTTTAGGGTATTTTACATTTAAAGGTTGAAATATTTTGTCATTGTCAGCTGTCAATTATGTTGATGATAGAACACACGAACGATTAATAGGTCTGGCTCCCAGATGCGATGTTGCATTTTTACGAAAATCGAATGCATCTTCTTAATTTTTAGCTGTCATTAGTGTCATATTATTTTAGGTTGGGATTTTGATATTTGTAAATAAAAATTAAACTAATAGAATCCTACCCTAACGTACATAACGTATTAAAAAATGTGCCCAGAAAGTAAAACGATAAAGGCTTACATGCTGTAAATCAGTGTATTCTCAATTAGTGATAAAGTAGTTGAATATGTAATAAAAAGAACCAAAGGAAGGAATACTTATTGCAAAACACTATAGGCATTTTAGCTAGTCTTTAAGTCCTAAAGAGTGCCCGTTTCCAATACTCTAATTGTTCAGAAATTCCATGATAGTCATTCTTACATGGTATCAAAGATAATACAGGTAATAATTAATCCTTGTCCTCTGGCTCGTTCTTAATGTCATCTGTATTCATTCTTACAGTTGAACATGTGCGGATTTTTTTCTTTACATGCAGTACTATTTGCGAATATGTTCATTCACATTCAGCAGCTCAAAGTAATAAATCACTAAATAGGTATTTATTCAGTAGCTCAAAGTAACTTGGTATTAAATAACCATAAATTAAACTCGAAACATAGCAGATTTAAAAAGTAATTAAGAACCTCTTAGTTTTACACAAAATATAAATTACAAAAAACCATTTCAAATGAAAATACAAAATTACATAACTATCTAGCAACAGATCCAAAGTAGTTCTAATGTTCTGACATATTGCAAAATCACTTAAAACAGCAAATAATGCCATACCACAATCAAAAATAAAATTTAAACCTCAATATAAAACTAAAGCAAATTCAAACATTTCAAAGCAGTTATGATTTTTTCAACAAATAAAAAAACGATTAAGAATTTATTGGGTAATTATATGATCCACTTTTAGATCATAATTATTGTAAATATTTCAACATTTTTATTAATAATTTTTTAAATGATTACTGTCACTTTCTTAGGTATATATTGACCACACACTATTTTCAACAAATTGCATGATAGAAATAATAATTGTAACCACTGGCCTATTTTATAAAACTAAGTATATTTTATAAAACTAAGTACTTTGCATCAAAATCGTAAAATTTGCAAAGTGCAGAATATTTGTGTTTCATAACATAATATCGTTAACTTTGCAGATTATTAATTTTTCATTTTCACTTGTCAAATTACTTTTCAAATTTAACTTTGTAACTTGTTAAACTTCTCTTTTATGAAACATAAATTTTCTAACATTTGCAAAGTCAAAAGTAGCAAAGTACCTACTTAGTTTTATGAAATTAAATATTTTTCATTCGAAAACAGCACAAACATGTTGCAAATTTAAATTGATCACAAACAGAAAGCATAGTTGACAAGTGTAGGACTGACTAGTCAAATGACGTTTATAATTGTAGATAAACAACCAATAATGTGGAAAACATGGCATATACTACGTTAATTTATCTTCTGATCTTTGAACACTTGTAGCAGCTCGGTATCCATGGACATTTGTTCATAAGACATTTTTTGTTTAAAATGTGCTTAGGAATATCTTGTATCATAAAGACAACGGAGAAACTGAATAAAAAGTTATTTGAATTTGTTTTACTTTATTTTTCTATTTACTTTAATGTTTTTGTCACGGGAAGCTCTGGCTAATTTCAAAAACGACCAAAGGTCTAATTTAGTATCGCAATTCAGGAAGTTGAGATTGTCATTTGACCCGTTGAATATTTTTAAATATCGAAAGAAAGAACAACTTTTCTGGCAGTCGAAAAACTGTCCGTTATTGTTCGTCTTTTATAAAGCTGAGGAAGGCTGAAACAGTTTTTGCTACAATTTTAATAACAAAATAAATATAAGCTAATCTAAAATACACTATATAATAATAATAATAATACGTTGTTTATTGCTTATAAACCTAAGTTACAGCAAGAGTTAAGGTTTAATAATATATAATAACGTATTAATACACTATATTATAGAATACAATATTTACAAACTACCTCCTATTAGACTAAAATATAAATTGTAAAATTTCGAGTATAATAAAAAAAAATTCAAAGATGTAAAAAGTAGAGTAAAAAAAAAAGTTTTAGATGAACATTATTAGTTCATAAAATATAAACTGCGCCAATTTTTAATGACTATGAATATGGCATGTTTATGATTTAAATATTTCTAATCCAGCAGTAAAAAATAAATTGTTTTTATTAGGTTTATTTTTCTGGATAGCTATTCACTAAGTCCCACGGGAGTGCTCCCATATATTTTGCTCTCTTACTCTTAGATGGGTATATCGTGCTTACTCACTTTTAGCCCAGGTACATGCGTAGTAAGGTCAGATTTTATACCATGCGAGGGAGAATTGCGGGCTTGGCAGATTTAGGTCCGTATTTATCACAAAGGAAATTTGAACTATTTAGGACCGATTCCACCGTTGTGTTAAACGAAGTTTAAAATGACATTTTTACATTAACAATGAGCTATATCAAGCTAGCGGGAACTCTGTGGCGGCACCATACAAGACCTGGTGGGTTTTTTGTAGCTTTTTTGTTACGCTATTTGCGAATTTGTAGCTTTGCCCAGGTCCGAAAAAACAGCGGATCCGCTAGCTTGAATTTCCATAAATTCCATAGTAGCGGCACGAATTATGGCCATCTTCCATCCAATATATTTTTGAGAAATTTAAATATAATCTCAAAATCGGACATTTTCAACGGTATGTATATTAATTATTTGTTCGATATTGATGTAAAATACATATTGACAAGATTATTAAAATAGTTGTATGCCGGACGCCACTATTTTCCCGATCGGGTGTTTTCGGTTATTTTTACTGCAAAAAACTTACTGCTAACTTCACACCGGTGGTAATAGCTACCAAGCAATTACCTATTCTCACTATATACATGGTGTTCCATCTCAGACGAGCCACCCCGTATAGTAGTATCCCATAGTAATGGGCCATGTTCACATATGAGATATGCTGTTTTATAAATTATATTGTAATAGTTAGTCGCTATACAAGTTATTCTAAATAATCAGTTCGTTAAAAAAGCCAAAAGTTTTTAAATTAGGCCCAATTGAAATTTAAAATTTGAAATGTATACGTCATCGGGAATAGACCAATCAGCTTGTGTCGAAGTTTTTTTTGTTATACAAAACCAAGCCAACGAACAAACCGACACACAGAAGGCGAGTTCGATTAGTCAGGGGCAGGAGCCGGACAAAAGCGGAGTTATTTAGGGTACTTTTAAATGACATTTAAGCGTGTTAAACTGTCACTAATTGGACACACATACTTTTAAAGAGGTCTGACCATAGCCCTCAGAAGGTCTAGATACCGCATCGTAAAAACTTTTTGACCCCCATATGATGGGCGCCATGATAAATAAATGTCAATAAATTTTAAGTTGGCACTACTGACAAGACAGAATCGGCGCAAGTTTAGTAATAAGCGTAAGATCGGCGTTCGACGTATATAATCTGTTGTGTTGTTTATTTTGTTTTTCTAGTAAAGGTTTTATTTAAAACATTATTTTTTAGTTTAGTCGTTTAGTGTTTTATTTTAATAAAAAACATTTGTGGTTTGGTGTTAAATTTTTACAGGATTTTCAAAATCTCTTTTTGTTTTGTACGTGAATGTAACAATGCATCTAACGGTAGAAGATACAAGGAAGGAATAACATTTCATGTGTAAGTTTTCACAAATATTTGTGTATTTACAAAATCAAATAATTTGTATGTTTTGTTGTAGCATACAAAAAAATGTTAGGAAAGAATAACTGATAGCCATAGGAAGACCATTGAATCATTTTGTGACTTTAGTATAAGCCCAGAAAATTTGGGGATACTAGCTGAAACGGCAAATGTGTTATTGGCTCCTTGTTAGTGACCTATTGTACAATTTTTCCAACACAAGTTCCATGATCCTTTGAACTTGGCTGCACCGTACTGATGAAGACCAATAGTCAGAAAAACGTGTCGACCGTTACTTCTTTTTTACTTTTTTTTATTCGGAAAATGTCCACTATTACTACCTTGATACAATAATATTAGTTCCGTTCTAAGTAGGTACATATTATAGTTTGTATGTTTTATGCTTTATTTTATTATATGTAATAAATGATAAAAAATATACTTTTATAGTAAATAAATTGATTAAAGCATTATGTAAGAATAAGTTTATCTAAGGATTAAATTTTTAAAGCAATTTTTCATATCTATTGTTTATTAATTTGTTTCATTTAATTCTTTCTTATTGAGTAAGTTATTTCATATAAATATGCGATACTTGTAAAATGTAATATTTTCTTTTAAATAGGTATATATTATGTTCGTATAAAATATTGTTCAGTTAATAAAAACAGAAACATTTTGTCTTTTATTCAAAAGAAGTTTGTAAATTTTTCAAAATATATTTACCTACCCCAAAAAGATTAATAAAACCAGTTAGTCATATACACATTTTCTATATATTTATAGAGGTACTTTTTAAATAACTTTCAATACATTCGAAATCTGTGGTTTTATTAAACTCAATGTAACAAATAATAATAGGTATTCTCAAAAATATTTAAAAATAAAATCGAGATGGGACTCTTGTATAATTTAGTGACTATTCGCCTATGGTTAGTGCACTACTGTATGTCCCTGGGTTTTCTACATTAGAACAATACTGCTTCTCCACTCTAGCAGTATTTTTTGCATCTCAGATTATATTTATTAAAAAACCAAGGAATTGTTTTGGGCCTATTGCTGGGCCCTTTTCCAACATTCCCAAAGTTTTTTTTTTTACTTTCTGCTGATTGGATCTCCGATAGCGACAACTCCATTTGTTGTTCCACTAGTTTTTTATCAAATTTTTAAAATAACTTCTATATATTTATCTTTTGCAATGACTTTGCTTACCTGCTTCATAATCTCTTCCCTATGCCCCAATTTCTCTAACAGGTGAGATATTATACTCGCTCTATTAAATCAAATTATCATTATAGTTTATTTGAAAATGCTTGGTAGCACAGTTTTTATGGCAAAGGTCCATATTTTTATATAATTTTGCTATTATTCATTTTCAAATAAACTATAGGAATAGGAGTAATCTATTAGTTTTTCTAAAATACCTTGTTACCGATGTAAGTATATCTTTCCCTAGTTAAAAAATTCGAGTTTTTATTTTCATAATATAAATAAATAACCGGTTAACAATCGCATTCAGTGTTGCCACACCAATTAATTTTTACGTAATAGAATTTTGAACCAAAAGGTAATAAAATCGTAATAGATAATATTTTAAAGTAACATAAATGTATCACAACTATTATTAAATACATTTAACAATAAATCTTTAATATGTATTATTTAGTTGAGAGAAAATTATTTCTGCTGCTGCAAAAGAATTGGGTATTGATAAAAAACCACAAGTTAATTTTTTAAATTTTAAACATTTGGTTCATCCAGTGAATAGATGTTAGGCCAAAATTCACCTAAGGGTAAATTTTTGTAATTTAATATTTCTTCAAAGTCTTGAAGGGGTCTACGTTATTAAAAACAATTAATAAATTATGCTGAAATTCTGGAGGCTGGTGGTAATCCCCTACTAAACTAAAAACTGACCCAAAACAAAAAAAAAATAATACAATATAATAAAGTGACGCCTATCTTGGATTTGTTGAAACAAGAAAACACAGAAATAACAAATGTATAGATTTTTTAAATTTTTTAAAGTTTTTTTAGATAGAGCCACTCATAAAATTTCGATATTTTAAATAGTAATAGATTTTTCCTCTTTTCTTAAAAGTCGTAATAACGTACTGGTGTAACTTTTTAGTAATAGATTTGTTACAATTGTAATAGCAACGGCAACACTGATCGCATTCTTTTAAATAGTACATTTGACATTGAAGTAGGTATTTTCTCCATATTGCCAAACAGAAACAGATGGTTTACTTGTAATTCGAATTATATTACATAAATCTCACTGAATTTCTCTATAATTCTCATAGCAATATGTACACAAACCACTTATCCAATAATATATAACCATGTAAAAATAACATTTCACGAATGAGAAATTTTAAAAAACCGGTCCTGTCTGAACAGATCTAGGAAAATCAAATAGGTTTGTCAAAGTTTTGTTCTTAAGGCCAAGTTCAATTTTGTTAGACATATCATCACGATTTTTTTTAGGTTAGAAAATTGCATTATCGATTTTTTTCATTCGAAGTAATAAAAGACGTCACTTTAAATTTCTATCTCTTTATGTCAACAAATTTCTAACACGATGAATTTATAAAACGTATGTCACTTATGAATGTGGCGGCAACTGACGGCAACACTGTCAGCTACTCCATGGCTACTAGAGTACATACAGGTCCGGTATAAGCCATGGAAAATAATAATTTAATGTTTTGATCGAGTTAAATACAATATCAAAATTAAATGTTTATTTTTAAGTAAACGACATTTTTAAATGTATACGTTTTCAATCAAAAATAATATAGGCTAATACTCAAGTGTATTATACGAGTGTACTGGACAAGAGATAATTTTACCCTTTACTCCAGTTTTTTGTAATAAAACCAGCGGTAAAATAGATATTTGTGTACCAAGGCTGTGTTTTGGCCGAATTTGACATATGCGTTCAAGTCAAGCCACTATTGGTTAAGTATAAGAGTAATAGGCAATAAACGGGTGTTCAATCAAACTTGACATCAAGATAGATGTCACATAAGCAGGTGTACTGAAGATGAACTTTGCAAGACCAAGCATCAGATAGGTAGGTATAACACTTGATATTCTGAAAACTATGTGGATACTACACTGAATGAGACGGAATGGAAGTGTCAGAAGGAGGCTAAAGGCAAAAAATAGGCGGAACAGAGCCTAATAGATAGATAAGTAATATTTTAGCCAGGAGAGTCGACAAGTGTTATAAATATAGTTAATTTATGAATGTATTTTTAATGTATAATTTCAGTTTATTTTCATTTTTGGTATAAAACTATGGCTGACATAATAAAACTCTTAAAAGTATATATATTTTCAATCTTTATTACTATACATTATTTTTAGTATTCACTTATTCTCTCTGACCTAGGGAAAAGGTCAAAAAACCCTGGTCATAATTGTTTACAATGTTGCGTGTTCCTAATGATACAAAACATTACAGAGGAATGATACTTAGCCGATGAAATCTCATAGAGTTCACGCATGACATATTGTGGTATGGAATATGGCTATCTCTGATGCATCTGCGGATTTAAATTTATTTATGCGTACTGTTTTCTATCAACTGATACCCCAAATTTATACAAGCCACGTCTTCGCACCACAATGTGACATAGCATCAAATCTGCTTAATCTCGTACCATTTTTTTAAGTATCAAGGATATTCTTGGTGTAGCTGATCATCATATTTCGAGTCATTGAACCTAAAAAATAACAAATATCAATAAATAGAATTCGGAATTTATTCCAAAAATATTTTTCTTTGGGAATTATATAGGATTTCTCGTTAATATACAGACAAACTTTTAAAGGTGGTAGGTGCATCAAAATAAACATTTTTTTGCTTATTAAAATAAAAATAATTTTATTGCCCAACAAATTAATCCATTTACATAACAAAATACATGAAATAAATGTTAAACATAATATTTCGACAGAAAATAATTTCAGCAACAGCAAGAAAAAAAAAAGAAAAGAAATAATCCTAAATACATTAGCTACAAATTAGTACAACTAATGGTCGAAATAAATATCCCAATCAGAACAAAATTAATTAAAATGTTGCAATTTTTCAATTTTTAGTGTCTATTCCGTCTGTTCAGATGGCAGCATCTTATGGGCCCTACATTTTTAAATCTTATCACAAGAATCCTGAAATAATTAGGCAAAAATAAAAGAATGTATGTTGCGTTTTAACTGTTAAATACTATAAAAAATGATGGAAAGTCCATAACTTTTAAATATTTGTTAAATATCACTTATTAAAATATTTTGCATTAAAAGTAAAACAAACCATAGACTTTCCATCATTTTTTACAGTTTTTTTAATCCATTTATGAAAACAGTTTTTAAAAATATTATCGTTCAGAGCTGTATTTCTTGTGATAAAAAAGTCGCCGTCACTTGTCATTGAACTTGGCCTTAACTTTTTTCAGCTAAAATTTTATCCTACCTAGTTAAGAAAGAAGGAGAAGACCATTCATTAAAAAAAGAATGAGAAACAATTTTGCGGTTCGCGCCAATTTTGACATCGCTTTTTTGTTGCAATTGTTGCTGTATAATGTACAATGTATGTTTTGTTTTTATAATTTTTTTAAACGTATTTTTCTAATATTTACTTGTTTATATATTTGAATATAAACGAAATGGGTACAATTAGTGAAAATAGACAATCTGAGATATGCGGGTATGTAAAAATTCAAAAATAATTTCTATATACCTATATTTATAGAAATAAATAAAATATGTATACCTACGTATTTTCTGAAAAAATAAGTATTTTAAAGTTATCAGTATTTTAAAATAATTTAAAGTGTGTAATTTGACAAGGATATTATTATTCATTTTTTTTTCTTGTATATCTTATATAATTTTTTATGGGAATTTATAGGATTTTGTATTTTGACAATTTTATTTTAAAAATGCATGGCCACACTATTAGCTCAATAAATTGTAGTAGTTTCTAGCGAAAACCATTTAAAAATATGTTTATTAAATGGCTAAATTTCAGTATGAAAAGTAAAATATAATTGCCACTTGGTGCTAGTTTATAGAGTGTTAGTGGTAGTACGTAGGTAGGTATATAAATATATTTTTTGTTATTAAAAAATCAAATGTACTTTTTTAGTAAACAGTATGACCAAGATGATGCCATTCTAATTCTTACCAAAAATAATGATATTGAGGTAGCCAAAATAAATGAAGTATTGGAGAATAGTGAATTCAATGTTACAAAATATACTTTTGCCTACAAATTAATTAATCTATTTAAGAAGCAGGGAGGGGACGACTATGTTAAAAAAAATAAGGTTAATTTATATTATAAATAAACCTAGTATATTTATTGGTGTAACCAATCATATATTTTGAGCTCAAAGATGTATTGATCATTTAAATTTTTTATAGGTTGTTGAAGATTTGACGAAATGCTACTCTGTAAATAATAATCAAGTACTTGAAAAATGTGAAATAATTTATCTAGATGAAGACACAGAGCCCCACTTTAATCCACCCAACGTATTTTTTTGTCAATTTTCAAAAAAAGGCAATCAATTGTTTCCTGTAAAACATAGTGTACTCACTGAGAAATCTCTTAATAATCCCATTATAAAATTAAATAGTTTTAAAATTAAAAGTAATATGGGTATAGAAAATACCCCCACAACAAATAATGTACATAACCATATAGAAATACACTATGAAAATGACGTTTCACCACCACCTCAGAGAAATTCTGTTAAAAGAGATCTAAATAAATCATTTGGAAATTCACCATCAACTGGTAACAAATCAATTTTAAATAATTATTCTATAATAGATGATGAAACTGATGATAAATTAAAAATTAAATTAAGAGTTTCCAAAAAACGGAATGGGCAAACTTATGAAAATCTGAAAAGTCCACCTAAACTAAGAAAATCAAATAGAAGCAATTCTAGAAAATCTTATGCTGATTATATATCGCCTGAAAAACGTAGTCCACATAAAAGACAACATTCTGGATCTAGAAGAGAGTCTGGTAATGAAAGTGATTATAGACAAAATATAGAATCTAAAAGAACACCAAGAAAACACTCTAAAAGTGAGGTAAATAAAAAGTTTGTCCAATATTTGTATAATGAATCTATGATGTTAATTTATTTTTGTAGAATTCCAGTCCTGTAAAAAGGGAAATTCGAACACCAAAACGTTACATTACAGAATTCCCTTCTTTATATAAGAGGACACCAAGAGGTACACCTGTCAGAAGAAGTTTAAGACTTACGAGTACAGAAACTGAGAGTTCTCCTAGAAGTGTAAGAAGTAGGAAAACAAATATTGTACATGGTGAAGAAGATTTGGGAGTGACTAGACTAGGGTGAGTTTAGTACCTATTAATTTAAATATATATGCCCTATACCCATAACTTTGGGAAATGATAGCTGATGACAATCCGCGATGATTCCAGACCCTGCAGGTTAGGTAAATTAGATTAGTTTTTTTTTTAAACATTTTATGTAAAACATTTTTTAGCCCTATATTTTGAATGACGCTATATTAAAAAGTACTATTTCGGTTGGACGCTGTTTTGATGAGCAGAATTTCATTCAGGCGCTCTTTTGTTACTGCCAGGTCACCTCTTGTGACCATGCTCCCATTGGCCAATAATTACTCTTGTATTGATGTAGACTGGACATTACCATTTAATATGTTTCGAAAACTTGTATTTAATTATTACATTACTCTTGATTAATTATTACATTACTCTTAATTAATTTTAATACTGAATAAATTGTAATATTAGTTGTAATTACCTACTGTTTACTATTATTATGTATGTTATATCTTGAATAACACTAATGGTTTTTTAAAAAATATTTTATTACTTAAAAATTATAAGTTGTTTATTGTAGGTGAGTTGTTATTAACTAACTGACTTTTAAGTTTGTGTCACCCCTATTTATAACATAGGTAAAACAAAAGAAATATCTAAAAGGAGTAATGTGACAAAAGTGTTGCATTTACGAGAAATGCAACTTGGCTGAATACAATCCTAGAGGTCAATGATAACCATTCTAGGAATTGCAACTAAGCATTATTTAACTCTAGAGAATTTACTATTAAATAATATATAGTGTGAATTTTTTATATAACAATTCCCCTTTACAAAAAAAATTGATGTTATACAGCAATTTTTGAAAGAAAAAAAAAAATATAAAAATAAAATAAAGTTAGTATTTAAATAAGACAAAGACTATAGAAAATATGAAGTAAAATAATAAAATTAAATGATTTTTAACGTAATCAAAAAAGTTCAATATTATGTGTTTCGTCTATTTTAACGGTGTCCTCTTCAGATAAATTGGGTCTTTTCTTCGGAGGGTCGTTTTGTGGTGTTGGTGTTGTTGGTTTTCGATGTTTCCAAAACTGGTAAAGCAGGTATAGGACTGCCAGTCCTATGATGAAACAAATGGTACAGTACGTGAACCAAGAAATGTTTTTCTCCACGAAGGGTTTATTGATGAGGTCGTCAATTTCTTTTGAGTACTGGTCCAATTGGTTTTTGGACTGCTAAATCGTCTACATTAAGATTTGCCAATTGCCAATTTTAAATATCGTATACGATATTAGAAAGTTTTTTTGAACCGGTCTTCACTTTTGTTACCCCGATAAAAGCGAAACAACTTGATTGCAAGGTAAATATTGAGTTCTTAAGAATTGAGATTGTCTTTAGATTGGAATTTTCACAGTTTATTGTTACTTTCATTGGTTCGGCAATTAACACTAACCACGTATTTTCCTTAAGTTTTTGAACATTGTAGCCTTGTCTGTAAAACACAGTGTTTTCACAATTTTTCGGTAATGATTTATAGTTCCGAAATAGTCATGCCTCGCATATGGCGTTGTCATCTATTGGGAACGAGTATAGATCGCTGCACAGTTTTTTAAATGGTCCTAAAGGTTTGCACTGGTGCAGATTCTTGACGGGGATGTACGTTAAGGCATCATCGTCTCTCGCTAAATATCTTTGTGAAACACTCAAAATATGATGAAGGCCTGTTCTATTATCATAAATCGGAATGGGATATAAATGGAAGAGAGTAAAAATATGTTGCTCTATTAAGGGTATTTTGAGAACGAAAACGAGGTCTGTATTGGTTTGATAAGCTTCTATTTTAATTATTTCTAAATATTGAGCTAATTTTGAATGAGTAATAGGCAATGGTAAATTATTATGTTCTAAGTTTTGAGAAATTATTTTTAAGGATGAAATTAATTCTTCAGGTTCGATTATTGTAGTATGCAGAATTTTTAAACGTGCAAATGTTACTGAGTTCACTATGTCAGTTATTATTTTTTCAAGAAACGCTTAGCTTTCAAAAAGTTTTTCACAAATTTCAAAGAATTTCAATTTCGATTTAAGATAATTAATTTCGTTTGCCGATTGGTAGACAGCCTTTCGTATATTTACAATATCCTTATTTAAAATATTTTTGTTTAATTTAGTTTGACTTATACTAGAATTAAAACTTTTAATTACTGATTGAGTAACGGAAATTTGTTTTTTCAATAAATTTTCGATTTTGTTTTGATCGTTTTTAATTTCATTAATGCAATTAGAATAGTATTCTCCATCAGAGGCGTCAAGATTTCCAGTTATTGACTTAAAAATAGTGCCAATACCATTTATTAAACCACTCTTTTGACGTTTAATATCGAATGTTATTTGACTGAATTTGTCTTTAATAGATTTTGAAACTTGAAGTAATAGTGAAAGTTGATTTTTAATTTTCAAATGAAAGTTAGTTACAGGGTGGTCACCGCGAGGTCGAATATAATTTTTTAGTAATTCTAAAATTTTATTATTTGACTCAAATATATTTTTAAGATCCGAAATGTTTTTATGTACCAATAGTGTCCAATCGTCGTTAGTAACAATTATTCTTGTTTCGTCATGGTAGTAGACTCCTACAGTATTATTTATAGGGTTGATCGAGAATTGGGAAACTGCTGTTCCGATCAGCAGTAGAATCCTGAAAAAAGATTAATTTTCAAAGTAGGGTTTTAATAAATCAAAGTTAAATCTTGATTTTTGTTTCGTTTCCAAATTTTGTAGTCTGGAATTTTACTGGAGATATGTTTATCAAAACGGATTTTTGCATTTTCTTTTTTTTTCAAGAGTTTTAGCCCGAGCTAATTTATAGTAGTACGAAATGCGATTATTTAATTCTCGAATATATTTAGTGATTAGTTCTTGTTCGTTATATAATTTTTCGGGTGGTCTACTAGAAGTATGGCCAAATATTAATTCGTATGGGGTAAAACCATGCGTTTTATTTGTAGAATTATTATAACTAATTACGGCATATGGTAATATATTGAATGGATGTTCTGTAGGGTTTTCTGCTACATGTACCCTTATCATTTCAAGTAAAGTTGCGTGAAATCGTTCAACAGACCCATTTGACTGTGGATGACTTATGCTTGAATGCGTTATTTTTATATCAAATAATTTGCAAAGGTCTCTAAGTAAAGAGTTATCAAATTCCCTACCCGAATCACAATGAATTCTCAGGGGTGTTCCAAAGTGTTGAAATTAAACTAATAGGGTATTTACAACAGATTTAGCTGATTTATCCGGAATAGGATAAACCTGTGAAAATTTTGTTAGTTCGTCTCGAATTGTAAGGGCATAGTTTTTTGTTGATACTTCTAAAAGGTCTATGTTTATGCGTTCGAAAGGCGTTTTAGGTGTTTCAGTAATTACGAGTGGATTGTCGTTATTTTTTCGATTAACCTTGGACTGTTGGCAATTTGTGCATGATTTAATATATTTTTCGACATCTTTCCCAAGACCTGGCCAGTTGTATTTTTGTCTTATACGTCGCACGGTTTCGTTTATACCGCGATGTAAATGGTTTTTTCCATTATAAAATTGATCTAAAATAATTGGTATTTGATTTTCATCTCGGGTTTGTACGAAATTTTGACAGATTTTCAGTTTTATATCGAATTCTGATAAAATAAATGACATCATCTCTAAAGAAGGTAGATCGGGATTATTTTCAACCGCGTATACTTCAGAGGGTTTAAAATTATTTTTATATCGGTACAGAGCCATAAACAAGTGAATGTTTAAATCGCCTGGATCAAAAGGGAGTGGGATAATTAAATATTTTCGATGTCTTACAGTTTTGCTGCCAAATACATTTACTTTGCAGTGCGAAAAGTCTGCATTTTCTTCGAAAATATCTTCGATGATTTTATTATGCAGATATTCGATGCACTTTTCTCTAAAGAAGGTTAAAATATTTTTGTTTTCTTTATCTAATAGTTGTTTATTTGAGAATTCTATTTTTGAGTAGTCTGTGAGTGATTTTGTCTTATATAAGGTAACGAATATGTCAAACTCTCTCTGCGCTTCGTTTAAAATTTTATTTTCGTTTTCAACTGTGTCTTTTTCATCATGTTCGTCTGTACTGTCATTTTGTGTCGATGTACCGGGTCTATTTTTTGTTTGCAGTACCGAGTATGAGGAAATGTCGTTTAGTTTTGAATTAAAAAGCTTATAGTCTTGGAAATGATTTAATTTGATTCTTGACAGAGCATCGGCGTTTCTATTTGATTTGCCTGGTTTAAACTCTATTTTATAGTCGTATTCCTCTAACTTGAGGCGCCATCGGGCAAGCCGACTGCCGGGATCTTTAATAGAAAAGAGCCACGTGAGGGGTCTATGGTCAGTTTGTAAAATTAATTTTCTTCCCTACAGGTAGCATCGAAAATGTTTAACTGACCAAACTATAGCTAGTAGTTCGCGTTCAATTGTTGAATATTTTGTTTCGGCATATCTTTACCTATAGGCCCTTGCGAGAGAACTGCTCCAATTGCAAATGAACTGGCATCAGTAGTGAGAATAAATGGTTCATTGAAATTAGGGTATATTAAGATTGGCGATGTGATTAATAACTTTTTTAATTAGTTAAAAGAGTTAACACACTCAGTATCAAAATTAAAAGGAATATCTATTTCTAATAGTTTTGTCAAAGGTTTAGAAATTTTGGCAAAATTAGAGATAAACCTTCTGTAATAACCTGCCAGCCCTAGAAAGGATTTTATTTCTTTCTGATTGGTAGGTTGCGGAAATTTTTGAATACGTTCAACTTTTTCCGGGTTAGGTTTTACGCCATCTGGAGTTATTAAGTGCCCCAAATATGCTACTTCTTTTCTCAGAAATTCGCACTTTTCGGGCTGTATTTTTAAATTAGCATTTTTTAGACGTTTGAAAACTTCTGTTAATCGGGTAATATGATCATGAATAGTAGGAGAGTATATAATAATGTCGTCCATATAGAAAAGACATCTTTCATTTTGAATACCAACTAGGATATTGTCCATAACCCTTTGGAAGGTTGAAGGAACATTTTTTAGTCCGAAAGGCATCCTAGTAAATTCAAAATGTCCGTTTTCTACAGTGAAAGCGGTCTTTTGAATGTCTAGGCTCTAGTTCAATTTGATGAAATCCAGATACAAGATCTAGAGTAGAAAAATATTGACATTTTCCCAACTGATCCAAAAGGTCGGATATATTTGGTAGCGGATATTTATCATCGATTGTTACCTCATTAAGTTTTCGATAGTCAACTACTATGCGCCATTTTTGCTTACCCGATGCATCCAGTTTCTTTGGGACTACCCAAACTGGTGAAGACCAGGGCGAATTAGAGGGTCTAACGATGCCTTGGTCGATGCCTTGGTCAAGCATTTTATTGATCTAAGTTTTGACTTCTTGTTTGTGTTTGTATCAATAGAATGTTTAATTTCACTCGTAAATGACAGTTGATCACCTTCTAAATAAAATATATCAGAAAAATCAAGGCAAAGTTGGGTGATTAAATCTTTTTCCTCCTCATTGAGGTGATCTAATCGTAATTGATTTTTTATTTCGTAATTCCGATCATTACATTTTAATTTTAAATTCGAAAAGTTTATTAAGAACTGAAGTGATAAATTCACCGTTTTCATCTATTTTTACTATCGCCTTTGATAATTTGACCTTCTCGGTTTCTTGCCCTAACAATATAGTTTCCGTATTTCTCAGGTTACATTTTAATTTAAACATCTGTTATACACGGGGACCTATAGTAATTGTATTATCGTTTGTTTTTAAATGTTCATTTTTATTTTTGCAAGTGTCTGTTTGATCGCTTTCAATTTTAAATAATGGCAATGTTTTAAAATTAGTTGAGTTCTCTGTTTTTAATATCTACAATGCATTTATAATGATCCAGAAAATCTGATCCTAGTAATCCGTCAAATTCGATATCTAAATCGCAGATGTATACTTTGTGTGGATCATTTTTCGTGAAAGGAATAAGTACAGATTCGTTCATTATTATTTTTTGATCTGTTATGCCTTGGATAATAACATTTTCGCGATATCTATTTTTATAGTTAAAACAAGTATGTGGTTTAAAAACAGATATACCCGCTCCGGTATCGATCAATATTTTAAAAGTATTTGTTGCATCTTTTATGTAAAACATATTTTTTGAATTAACTGTAAAAGCAGGACTTATAGGAATATCTGTTCCGGAAAGTTCAAGTTCGGATTGAAATCGTCCAAATTCGAAATTTGAAATTGTGTTTCCAGATTCGAAAATGTTGCTTGATTCTGATTCAGGATAGGTGGGTCCGTTTTGATTGGACTCAGCCGAAAATCCAAATTTTGATTATCTCCGTAATTGTATTCATTCAAGAAAAGGGGGTTATATTCATCAGAATTTTCACAATAACTATTATCGACGTAATAATTTGTAAATTCTGTACCATTTGTGAATTCGTTCAAATTTAAAATATTATCAGTGTAAAAATCTTCAACCTGGTCGTGATTATTAGCGGTATAATAATCATCCAGTGGTTCTAAACTATTAGCAGTATAATAGTTATTAAACGTTTCTTCATTATTAGCAGTATATTCGTTATAGAAAAAATCATCTACATATTCTTGAGGTTGATCGGAATTGATGTGAAAGGTTCTTTGGTTGTTTTGATTAAAATTTGGGTTAAATTGTGTATTAAAGGTTCTTTGATTAGTTTGAATGAAATTCAGGTTTGATTGTGTACCAGACGGTCTACTATAATTTACATTAGGAGTGGGCTTAATAACTGATTCACGGTTTTGAATTGGAGGTCCTTGTCCTCGTTGTACATTATAAGAATTATTTTGGAAAGGTTGAGTTTGGTTTGAGCCAGAAGAGCTCGGGAAATTCCCTGCAGAATTGTTTCTAAAATTTTGAGCTTGTCTTTGTCTAGTAAGGCATTCATTGATTGTATGGCCAATACGTTTACAAAATGAACACTGTTTGACAGGAAAAGTTGGTTTGCGTGTATTAACATTAGAACTAGAAGCTTGATTGGCATTATTTTTTGGGGTTTTTTGAAAGTCGAAATAACTTAACTGAAATTCGCGTTTTATTCTAGTTGCGGCTGAAATTATATTTGTAGGGTTACTTGCCCTGACAATATGTCCTATTTTAGGATCTAATCCGGTTAGTAAAGTATTTAAAACTAATGATTCCACGAGACGAGCTTGTGCGGTTTTTTGTTCTATGGTTAAAGACTGTTTACCAATTGCAGAATGCATTTTGGCCTCATGTGTTTGTAAACGCGCAATAAAAGTAAATGGAGTTTCGTTTGAAAGCTGACGCATTCTTTGCAAATCTTGAATAAGTGAATTTAAATCGCGCGTATCGGAAAAATGTGTTTCTAGCAAATCTTTTATATCGTCCCATGAATTAGGATCTCGTGAATTAATTAATTCAGAGGCTCTACCTTTTAATCTATTTTTATATGAAGAATTAGAAGCTTTTTTTGATCATTTATGCACATACGAATAGCAGTTTTGCAAGCACTTATGAAATTATTTAAGAAAATTTGATTTCCATCAAATTCCGGTTCTATTGAAAAGATTTCTGAAGGTTTGTACATTTCAACAGAAGGATTTGGATCTTGAGGGTTATTATTTGCTGCGGATTGACGTGTTTCAGGCATTTTAACTTGTTAGAAAAATATTCACAAAAATATGATAATAGAACGTAAAAATGTTGTTTCACAAAAAATATTAAAACAAAAGAGAGATTCTTACGTGAATGATGTTTTCATTTCCGTCTACTTAGATGAAATCAGGTTCCGTGAGCGTTGCTACACCAGGTGGGCCAATTGCGTGTTTCCGATGCCGGAGAGACCGTCCACAGTAGTTGAAATGTTGTTTCTTTGAGCGTTGTTCTTCCTTAAAGGTTAGGAAACACCACACTTAGTTAGGATACCCGTGTTCTAAATGTGTTGAGGAATCCTACTGACTGCGCCACTGTTATATCTTGAATAACACTAATGGTTTTTAAAAAATATTTTATTACTTAAAAATTATAAGTTGTTTATTGTAGGTGAGTTGTTATTAACTAACTGACTTTTAAGTTTGTGTCACCCCTATTTATAACATAGGTAAAACAAAAGAAATATCTAAAAGGTGTAATGTGACAAAAGTGTTGCATTTACGAGAAATGCAACTTGGCTGAATACAATCCTAGAGGTCAATGATAACCATTCTAGGAATTGCAACTAAGCATTATTTAACTCTAGAGAATTTACTATTAAATAATATATAGTGTGAATTTTTTATATAACATGTATTATGATACTTTTATCGATGTAATAAGGCCGTTGGCCTGTTTGGATACAAATATATATATATATAAGAGAGTTGATAGTCGTTGCTGACTAGTTAATAATTAAACCAGTAATTAGTGGGTAATGCAGCAAATGAAAGAGTACTTTTTTAAGTTTATTCCAAGCTTTCGGAAATGTTTATTTCCATCATCAGGGAGACTATATATATATATATATATATACACTTCATTCGGGTGTCCTTTTGATACAGATAATTTCGTAACAGCTATACATTTCACAAGCATTGTTCTGACTTTTTATAATATAGTTGTATATATGAGTTTTTTAGGACAAATTTAGATGATTCTTTAAGAAGAAATATCCTTCAAGTAAATTTAGACAAAGACAAAATAAAAGTAAATAAAAATAGGATAGGTAGTGATGACGAATCCGAAGATGATGAATCTGATGATGAATCTGATGATGATGATGACGAATCTGATGATGATGAATCTGATGATGGCAAGAAAAGCAACAATAATAATAAGTAAATATTTAAAACAAAAATTATAATATACATAATCTAGTTTTTTCTTATCCTCTAGGATAAACCTTGATGATTCTTGTGAAACTAAAGTTATGAGAATAAGTCTTCAAAATCTAAATTTGAGTAATAGCTGTGAAGAAGATAGTGATGATTGTTTTATTATGAAATCAGAATATGATAGCAAAACTAAGAGGTATTTTTTTAAAATAACTCCAATAATATTGCTCTAAATGAGAATAATTTTTAGCACTTCAAGAAAATCTACGTACACAAATAAAACCCAAAAACATTTAGATACAACTCCAAAAACTCAAAAATCTACAAAAACTAAAATATCTTCAAAGTCCTCAAAAGCAGAAAATCCAAGAAAATCTAAAAATAGAGCAAAACTTATTAGAGAGGGGGTGGTTACTCCCTCTATGCACGAGAGAAGTACAAAAATCAAGGGTGATTCTACTCCATTAATGAAGGCTAGAAGTAAATTGCATGTATCTTATGTTCCTGAATCATTGCCTTGCCGAGAAAAAGAATATTGTGATGTTTATAATTTTGTTGAGAGTAAATTGTTTGATGGATGTGGGGGGTAAGTTGTTTTTTAAGGATTTAAAGGAAAGTAAAAATATTTGTTACAAACTTGAAATTTTAAATTTTAGTTGTATGTATGTATCTGGAGTTCCTGGTACAGGAAAAACTGCAACAGTTACATCTGTAATAAGACGTTTGCAAGAGAACAGGAGTATTCCAAAATTCACCTTTGTTAATGTTAATGGTATGAGATTGTCAGAACCCCGACAATCATATGTAGAGGTAAATAAACATGATTTATTTTAATTCAGGAATATACAGTTTGTTTACTGTATTATAATTTTAAATAACTTACCAGAATGTTGTGAATAATGCTTTAACACTTTGGACAAATGTTGGATAATAAGGGAGATTTTATTTTTTAAAAATTTGTTATTAAGACTTCATGAGAATTAATTTATCATCAAATTTCTCCTGTTTAGTAATAGATTGTTATCATATCCTTGTGAGAGTATACACCATTGATTTTAAATGCTATATACTTCATAAAAACTCTTTGACATGACTCAAGTTGGACTTAAACATTGTATAGAGGAGACCATACCAACGAACCGTAGTCTAAACGGGATTTCATCAATGATTTGTATAATGTTAGGAGATGGTCTGCGTTATCAGCCTTTACTTGTGCAAAATATTAAACCAGTCGTTCGCTTCACTGCTAAATCAGTGTTATTAATATGTAGGATGAAATTCAATTGTGAGTCAAAAGATATGCCTAAATCTTTTGTTTCAGTTGCTTTCTTTAGAGGGGTATTGTTGATTGCATAATAATTGTGATTTATGTTTGAATATCTTATACTAAACGTTAATTGATGGTTGAAGTAAAATGTCCATATGCTGTAATATCAAATTCAACTGGATGGGGTGACTAAATTGAAAAAAATACTTAGTTTTTAATAATGTCGCCGATAATTTTGAAATTTGATCCAGCAAATATAAATTCAAATTCTTTTATTTGTACTAGGGACAATATACAAAGTGTATTGTGTTGTACACGTCAATATCCATAACTAAATATTACATAAAGATAAAGCTAAAAATTAAAATAGATGATGCAAAAATACCAACTGCAAGATGTAGTATTGTTATTAATAATTAATTATTATTGTGCGAGCTAGGTCGACTTACCAAGTAAGAATGGTGTATTTACCAAGACTAGAGGAAAACCTAGCAAAAGCCATAGTGCCATAATTTGCAATTGGTAATTAGATCAATCATACTGTTTACCACCACAGAAAATTAATACTGATAAATAGAAAAAGGAGAAAAAAAAAACTAAACTACTAAACAGCTAAAAAGGATCCTATCTTATTTCTAATCCTAACTTATTACATCCAGGTATTATCAAATACAATGGCAATTACATGTTACTGGACAAAAATATTTATTCACGGGATTACCCCCATTACAAAAAATTGACAATTTAAATATATCTTTTTAACTGCATAAAAACCACATTAAAATATATTGTAACACGAATAAACAAAAGTGTAATAATCACAGAAAAAAATGTTAATCGAAAGTGTTTTGTTACAAAATGTTCAAGCCCTTTTTAATTGATTTTTAAATTTAGAGAAAGATATACCAAATATTTCGATTTCATTATTTTTTTTCTTAAAGTATGATCTATAGGAGAATGTGTGCCATAGTTTGTATAGTGAAAATTAATATAAAAAAGTTCTGAATATCTTAAATTCCTGGCAGGTACATTTATACTTATTAATTCAAGAAGCTTCGGACAATTTATTAGACCGTGACAATTTATTAGACCGTGACAATTTATTAGACCGTTTAAAAGCTTAAAAACAAATACTAAGTCCGAATCTTCTCGTTTTTTACTTAACTTATCCATGTTAAGAGTTCTTAATACCGCTGTATAAACATGATCAGTGACATCTGTATTTAATCTGGAAGCACAGTATCTTAAATACCTATTCTGAACTCTTTCTAGTATTGTGCAATGATTTTGATGTTGTGGAAACCTAAAAAATTCTACTGCAAGTTGGTTTATATGCTCCACAAAAGACAATTGCTCATCAAATGCCACTTCCTTTATCCATCTCACATAAGACAGTTGATCTACGTATATTGAGTATAGAGTTAAATTTTTTATTTATTTTATAAAAACTTAAAAACAATACTTATCCACATTCAAATGCAATTTGTTATTTGAACACCAATTAGTTAAATTATTTAGATCCTCCTAAATTAACGCAAGGGTTCACCATTTCCGATTTCATTTAAATTCGGCTAAATGTATTAAAATGAATCTTCTACCAGCTTAAAGAATAAGGTTTGGAGAATGAAATCTCCTATTTAAACACTAAATTTAAAAAAAAAGAAACATAAAAGTGATTTTAAAACCAGAGCTAAAAAGTAGGAGATTTCAGTCTACATATTTTTCAAAGTACACCACCAAAATATTTCTAAATCTTATTGGGTATTTTTCAAATCTAAGCGGAAATACGATTAACAAATACATATATGAAAAATTTTCGTTATTAAAGTAGAGATGTTCTATGAATACCTGTAATTGTGTAGTTCATCTATTTTTAAGAAGATGTCACCATATAAAAACAATGTAGCCACTCTGTTTTAGACATGGTTTTAATAGGTGAATGATTGTTTAGAGGTACCAATTTTTTGGATCAGTGATACAGCTGTATGCTGTCTTTTACTATTTCGTCATTTTCATATATGTCTCGAACCAACTATGGACAAAGGGCATTGTCTGACCGTATTTGCCTAAACTATAATAAGTTTTATCCTGAATGTGTTAAATTCGGGTGCGAGTGACTGTGCTTAATATGTTTTTAGTGTTTTTCTATGTTTATATTTTATTCAATTTTTAATTTTACTTTAAGATTTGTCTACTACTTAGGAATTGTATTTCCTGTAACGTATGTGTTCCAATAAATAAATAAATCTCTTATCTCTAATTATCTCTCATTCCTAATGTATTCCCAGAAATATTTTGGATTACTATATAATTTTTTATAAGATTCAAATAATCTTTATAGCCTTGATTTGATAAGTTGTTACATATTCGTCTAAAAAATGAAAAAGTTTGATAATCATTTTGGTCACGTGTAGTTAAGTATTTTTTTTTGAGCAATTTTCTTTTGTTGAACATAAAACCTTAATTCAGCATTAAACCATTTTGGATAACTAGAAGTTTTGAATCGCTTAACTGGTACAAATAAAGACAGACATATTAAGTATATTGTAAAATTCTGATACTGCATCGTCCATGTTTGACAGATGAAGATCAATTCTCCAATCAATACTGCAAAGATAATTATTAATACCGGCATAATCTGAATTTTTAAAATCGTAATAGAATTCAGTGTACTTTATTGAATTATTTTGAGGTTCCTTTAAAGTGATGGTAAAAGTATAACTTATGTGATGACTTTTTTCAAAAATTGTATCAAGGGCTTGGACATTACTTACATTTGAGAAAATTTAAATCTAAAAACACAACCCTATCATTTGAAATGTCTATAAGTTTGTAAAATTTTAAGAAAGCGAAATGGCGAGCTAAGCAGAGTCCATTTGAGACTTGCGAACAATTTACCATAACACCACCCTCACTATTGTCCCAAATAGCCCCCGGTACATGAAAATCTCAAACAATGCTGCTCACATAATAATTCTGGCGAATTTGAAGGAATATACACACATCCAATAATAAAACTCTTTCTCAATTGAACATAGTAGAAAAAGCTGTTCAACAAAAGTATAAAGTGAATTTATGACATGAATATTAATATGTTCCTTTGTTGTAGTTAATATTCCACCTCTTCTGGATTTGTCACTAGAATTCTTACTACGATCACATTTGAAGAGTTTATAATTTGACATTTTAATTTCTGAGTCTGCAATATCATCAGATAACCAACTTTCAATCAAGATCAGTATATCATGACTGACATAATGTGGATTCTCTAGAAGAGCTACTTGCAATTTGAACACTCCTTGATAAACCCTCCAAATGAGAAAATATTGTTGGAAAGGCAATTAGCAGAAACTGAGATTTCATATTATTTTTTATCATTTTTTCTTCAAAATGTGCAGCACGCAGTCTAATTATCAATGAAATTAACATTTTCCTGCAGATCTTCTAGTCCCCTTGTAATTAATTAACCACATTCTTGCCCTAAAAACCAACATTTTTCAAATCGAAAAATATTGTATTGTTTATATTAACATAAAATTTTTATTTTAAACTTATGTAAATTTATGTAAATTTTAGTTAACTCACCTCACATTATCTTTTGAAAATCTAAAAATAGGTAGGTCACACTCATGCTTTATGTAGGCAATAACTTGTAGATCAAATTACTCCATCTTTTTGTTTGCACATAATAAGTCTATAAAATGCGAAGAAAACTTTAAAATATATAAATAAAAAAATAACTTATTATAATAATATGTAGAAACCAACTAAACATAATGAAATCCGAAAAATCAACGCCACCACTGAAATTTATACATAGCATAAATATAAAACTGTCGGATACGCCAATGATCACTCTAATCTGTGCTTTCTATTTCAAACGCATCGATAGAAATCTGACTTTACATAGCTTTAAAAAAGCCTTCAGAATCGTTATTTAAAAGCAGGACAAACATTTATTTGAGTATTTTTATTCTCAAAGTATTTCCTTTAATACCTTTCGTTTTAATCTAGCTACTATAACAACGCTCTAATATATTTATTTACAGGTACTTTTATGATTAATTTGTAGTATCGGGTCTTAATTTGGTTAATATTACCATTTGTTAAAACATTTAAAATACATTTCTTGTGCCTAACCCTGTATAAGTTGTAAAAAATAAAATCAAACTGTTTAGTCAAATTCCCTACTCTGTACAAAAACAAAATTAAATTCTTTTATAACTTCAAATAAAATTTATTTGATATAAGTAAGCAGGTGCCACACAATCAAGGACAATAAATACATCATATCTAAAGATAGAAAATATTTTACCAATAGATGTTCATAAAATATTACACTTTTGGCGTTTTTGAATTTTTTATATATTCCAAGTAAGACAATACAAATGCAAATGAGAAACATCACAATATTAATAATCACAGTGTACCTGTAATTGAGCTCGAGCTTACGCTATATGAGCTCTCCAGGCCAACATAAATTATTTAGAAATATAGAAAACAAAAAAATTAGAATTATTAAAAACATTAACATGTAGGAAGAAGAATAATTACAAGATATCTAAAAGAACTTAAGTTCTTAAGAATTTAACTTTAAACATTTATTAATTAATTAACCTTGAAGATACCTGCAAATATTAATTTCTTTAATTGTGTCGCAAAGGAAGTTGTTTGTAGAACTCGAGTTCTTTCTGGAATTTTGATACCATTACTTGTTAGGCTTCTCTGTCCCATTGATGTTTTCATTGTAACTACTTCTTGTGCTGCAAAACAAGGCAATAAAGAAAATCATATATACAGGGTGTTATTGAAATACACGTACATATTAAAATGGGGAATAGTATGTAATGACCAAAAACGATTGGCACCAATTTTAACTTCAAATTCTAAAATTTAAATATTGGGGAAGAGTCCCCTTTTCCGACCTACTAGTTTCCATATTTAAAGAAGTAAAATAAATCGAAATTGAACCTACCCATAGAAATTGCACTGTTGCCGTAGCAAAACCAATTAATTCAAAATAAAGTTTATTACAGTATTTGTTCAAAATGCCGTCCATTATTATTTACACACACTTGCAATCGTCTTTCCAAAGAACTTTGAACATTAGAAATTAGTCTTGGATTTTGTCGTAGTTCCTCGGCTACCGCATTAACTTTATTGGTTAATTGTTCAACACTATTAATAGGTTCATTATAAACCAGTTGTTTCATGTGACCCCACAAAAAGAAATCGCATGGATTTAAGTCCGGAGATCTCGGAGGCCACTTAGTAGGTCCATTTCTGCCTATCCACTTTTGAGGAAATCTAATGTTCAAAAACTGCCGTACGTTTAAATCAAAGTGTGGAGGAGCGCCATCTAGTAGGTACCACATCCGTTGCCTTAATTGTAACGGTATCTCTTCTAGGAGTACTGGCAAAATATCTTCTAAAAAGTGGAGATATCCTGGCCCATTTAATCTGTTCGGGAGAACATAAGGCCCGATTAAATACTGATCTATTATGCCAGCCCAAACATTTATTGAAAATTTTCTTTGATGCCCAGTTTCCCTTATGGCGTGAGGATTTTCATCACTCCAAATATGCGTATTGTGCATATTGAACACGCCATCACGAGTGAATGAAGCCTCGTCAGTATACAATAATATTTTTAGAAAATCAGGAATATCAACACATTTTTGAATCATCCATTCACAAAACTCCACTCTCTTTTCTTCATCACCTGGATATAAGGCCTGGACTTTTTGGATGTGATAAGGATGTAAACCTTGTTCTTTAAGTGTCCGCCACACAACAAATGAGGACACTCCAATTTCAAGACCTAGTCTTCTACAACTTAATTGAGGCCGGTTTTCAACAGCTTTCAATATTTCTTCTTCGGCCGCCAATGTTCTTTGTGTTCTTGTTCTCCCTCGATCTGCATTGACACTCTCAAATTTTCCATGGTCCCTTAGATGCTGAACAGTTGAAATAAACGTACGACAGTCCGGAATTCTCCGATTTGGAAACCGTTCGCGATACAGGATTTGTGCTTGCCGAGAATTTTCTCCAGCTGCCCCATAAACCAGCACTATATCCGTTAGTTCAATATTCGTAAATAGTGGCATCGTAAAAAAATATTTAAAAGTAATCGTAACAACACTTTTTACCAACTTGGAAATGACGCGCTCGTGTTAGCCAGATTCGTAAATCAACTAAAATTTTAATAATCTATAGTTTCAAAAATGTATAGTTTAAAAACAATCATTTATCAAATATTCTAGTTTTTTGATAACGAGGGTAGTAAAAACCAGTCTTCGGAAATAGAAATTAATTCGAAAATCTTGGCAACATGGTTATTTCTTACAAGACTAGTTTTCTTATCATCTGACAAAAACTTGCATATTAATTACTGTTGATGTTTAAAATAGGTAAATAAACCTAATTTATATAGGTCATCCTCAACATATCAGTGAAGTACGTTTGTTTTAGAATTAATTTTCAAAAATTAATAACTCCCTTAATAAGGGGTATTTTTAAAAAATAATATTTTTCTACATTCAGTGGGGATCTGCGCAATACCCAGTTTTAATATGTACGTGTATTTCAATAACACCCTGTATATATATAAA
Organism: Psylliodes chrysocephalus; assembly: GCA_927349885.1. Classification (NCBI taxonomy): domain Eukaryota; kingdom Metazoa; phylum Arthropoda; class Insecta; order Coleoptera; family Chrysomelidae; genus Psylliodes; species Psylliodes chrysocephalus. Next base: position 9,446,217 of record OV651817.1, read on the forward strand.
AAAAGGTGCCGATATCATAGTCTGCAGGTCGATAAATACCACCAATTACATAATTAATTTTTTCTATATGGATAAAGAGCATTGAACATTTATCTTCAACTTTGGAGATTATTTTGTATGGATAACATGTTTTTATTAGAATTCCAACACCATCCGTTAGTTTGTTCTATAACATTCAGTTATTTTAAAAACAAAAACTCATAAGCATGCACAAAGAAATATAGAGTGGTCTCCAAAAAATGTATCTAAAGCAGATATTTGAAAAATTAAGGCATGTCTGAGCGTGCAGTTCTTCTTTTTGAGTGTCATTTAGGATTCATAGTTATCAGGGACATGATTCTTATCTTTGTTTGTCAAGGTCTACTTTAGAAACTTTTTTGTGAATCTCTTTATGAACATTATTCAGCGACCTAAAGAATTTCGAAAACACTAAACTAATATTAAAAAAAATCAAGTTCAATTTAAAATTTTATTTTTCAAAGTAGCACAGGGGCACGCTTCGTATCTAGGGGCCTTTTAGAACGACTTTAAGAGAACAAGGACCACAGAATAGGTTTTCTTTTTATTTTATTTTCACCACAACACAATATGATAAATTGTCGATAAATTCAAATGATTGCAGTAATTCGGTAACCATAATTTTGTTATATTTATTGATTAAAAAATCATATTGTCACGCTTCGTATAAATTCACATTTTTCCTAATTTTAAATAATTATTTAAATAACATCCTGTACATTAAACTTTGTTTAAGTATGTCGACAATTTGTTTTGAATCGCATGTGCAAGGTTGATTATTAAATAATTATTAAATATTAGTTTTAATAACAATAAACTATGAAAAAGTTATGAAGGTGATGTCGAGGTGATGCGCATAGATTTTTCCACAGGGAATGGATCCTCCCCATAGGAGGTCCCCTTTGTAGGAGATTCTCAGAAGCAGCTCCAGCTCATGATCTTCATAGTCTAACTTAAAAGTCTTTATTTTGTATTTTGAATAATTGCATTTTTCAATAGTTAGCTAAGGGTTGTGACATGTGCCCAAATATTAGTGGAGTTGGTAAGTTTACGTTTTGTGGACTTATTATTACATTGAGCCCATATTTGTGTATCAAGCTGTGACCTATTTTGTATCCTATTTTAATTATAATATTATATTTGTTTTGAGAAAACATTGTGTTTCCTTCAGCCCTTTTACAGAGACGTGTTAGGTTCTTACATCAAGAGTAGAACCCTTATACAGTTAACGGCTACTAAGCCAAGTTTAAGGCAATATAGAGTTCTTAACGTTATGTAGGCCCAGAGTATGAAATTTCGTTATTCAACCCCCGGGACTTAGATAGTCCCATAATTATTTAAGAACACATTCATTGCGACACATTTAATTATAAAAACACGCTTAATGTGACAATATCTCCCTTATTCAACTTTCGTAAAGATGTTTTAGATGTGTAATCACGTTTCAAAAATAAAAAAATGTAAAAACTTTGTTAAAAAATAAAATATATTTTCAAAATAGAATACTATGTAAAAATATTTTTTAGATTTTAAAACAACTTAAAGGAATAACTCTATCATGGGAACAAGCTCAAAATACTTTGGAAGACATGTTTGTTAAGCAGAAAAAGATGACGCCTACTGTTATGTTGATAGATGAAGTAAGTTTAGTTCTATAAGTAAAATTATTTGATATGATATCAGCTTACTTTTAAAAATATTTCTATGAACTGCAAATAATTGTAAAAGGTATATTTTGATATATAGTTTTGATTTTAGTTGGATATACTATGTACAAAACGCCAAGATGTTGTTTACAATTTGTTAGATTGGCCAACAAAAGCTAAAAATCAGCTCATTGTAATCACCATAGCAAATACCATGGATTTACCTGAGAGATTATTAATGAATAGAGTTACTAGTCGTTTAGGTCTGACAAGATTGACATTCCAGGCTTACACTTACAAGCACTTGCAAGAAATTGTTACGAAACGTTTATGTGGTACCAATAGTTTCAATTATGATGCTGTACAATTCGTTGCAAGGTAACTATACAACATATTGTTTAACAATTAATTGATCACCAACATTTCTAGTACAGTTTATGTACTGAATCCATATGCTACAATGATTATTAGATCGGTAGAATATCAATATTTTAGCAACCCCATATCAAACCATCCCTAACGTTCCTTTTTCAAATATCACATGTTCTTTTTTTATTAATATGATACAGATTTTTACCCTCATTTCAATAAAATACTTTCTCTTTTTTTTTCTTAGTACTCCCCGTAAAAGATTTTTAGTTATTAGCTGGTGTACTGTTATTAATTACATATTAATCCTATATTGTCAAAAACTCATTTGGAAGTCACTGTCAACAAAATACCAAGATTTTGATTAATTTCCTTTTTATGGTATATTGTTTTTGAGACTTTCGGATCTTATTTTGACTATTTTTATGAATTAGTGTCCTAAAAAATAATCTCTTTTTTACCCAACAGGTAATTCCATTTCTACGACTATATTCTATAAAAATAAAAAAATAATATGCAGCACATTATTACTATAAATTATTTTATTAATAATTATTTCCAAACCACTCCAACTGGTAGGTACTGTAAAACCCATTCTTAAAATAAATAATACCATTAAGGCTAGGGAGTTCCGACCAATAAATACTTTTGGCTTTTCTATTAGAAATAATTGTTTAGATGGAAATCGGGTAATCTAAGTTTGCACCATCCCAGGAGATGAGCATAACTTTTGGTAGCCAAAAACCTGTCAAATTTTGGCACTTTTTTTCAGTTTTTAGCTTGTAGCTGAAAAATGATGCGTTGGACATAAAATGTCATTCTATTCAATATTAAAAAGGACTAAATTCTCCGTCGAATGATAACTAAAACCCAAAATCAATAGAAACGGGGAAAAAATTTTCATTTCGGTGCAAACTTACAATTTGCGGCTTTCTAAAGCAAGTACTCTTCTGCAAATGTGATGTTCACTGAAACGATGACCGCGACCATGCCGAATGAACAATTTCTCTCCAACGACAATAATAAAGAACGGCTTATTTGCATGCTACGTGAGAAATTGGTACAGCATGGGTACACCCTTATTGTCAACACTGCAATTCAATTGGCAGATAACTTTGCGACGGTCATCATAATCGGGGAAGACACCGATTTATTGATCTTATTAACCGCCAAAGCACCAAAATCATTAAACATTTATGTCATGACACCTGGAAAGGGAACCTCTCAGAACACGCCCTGCTCTCCCAGGTACTTCAACTTTCTCATCTGTTGTCAAACAGAACCTCCTGTTCTACATGCAATCAGTGGGTGTGATACAACCTCTGCATTTTATCGGCTAAGGGAAGTTGAAGTTTGTCAGGCTCCTTCAAAAGAACAAGACATTACAAGATACTTGTCAACCTTTTTCACCATGAAGATGTTGATCCTGAGGTTCTCATTTCAGCAGGTCAACTTTTCAGCAGCCCTCTATTCACCTAACGCAGATGAGACTTTCTTGGACAAAATCCGCTACTAGATATTTTCAAAATCCCTACCTAAGAGAGCCAACTTTTAATATGGCCTCTCTACCTCTAACAAATGCAGCTGCCGCCCAACATATTCTGTGCGTGTACCTTCAAATCCAGAGCTGGTATAATAGACCAAATGATCCTCTCAGCTGGGGCTGTCTTCCCATCATAAACACCAAGGTTCCAGCTCCAGCTGAAATTCTCAAAACAGTGTTCTGCAAATGTACGAATGAGTGTACAGGGAAGTGGAACTGCCGAAAAGTAGGCATGAAATGTTTAACATTATGCCTCCACTGCTATGACCAGTCATGTTCGAATTCAGCACCATTAGAGGATGAGGCTGCGACCCACATTGCCGTAGAAGCAGAAATAGGTGAGGATAGTCCCTGTAAAGATGATCCCGATGAAGAGGGCTTCGATATACAACCTCACCTTCAGAGCTTCTCAGATGAAGGGCCATTGACATCTATGTTATAATAATATGTTATGTTGGGAATGAGGTGTTAATACACTACGACCTAAAAGATCTGTTATGTCCCCTTCTGTCTCTAATGCAGCAAGGAAATGTCTCAATGCCTATAACGACCCTTCTAATCCTACCTTCACAAGGTATAGTGCTACACATTAAGTCAGAATGTGAATGGATGTTTCGTCCTCCTCCTCACAGAATCTGCATCCATTATCTTCTACTACTTTTAGTTTACTAAGGTGTCTTTAGAATCGGCAATGCCCAGTAAGGACCCCTGTTACAATGCGTAGCCTGTTTTTGCTCAGGCAGATGCAGGCTTCCGATCCTTCCTTGTTATATCCACCCTGAAGTATCAGAAGTGTCTTAGTCACAAGAGATTGTTCCAATTATCGGTTCTTCTACTGCCCAATTTTTTTTTAATCTCCCAATATTGTGTTACTACTGATACCGCAGAATGGCTCGGGTCCCACAAAAGTCCTTTCTTTGCGAGACTATCTGCAATCTCGTTACCCTGTACCTCGTTATGTCCCGGGACCCAAGTGAGAGTAACTCTATTTTCCTCGCCTAGCTCATTTAATTTTTCTAGGCATCCCCAGACCATTTTTGAGCTGATTACGTAAGGGATCAGAGCTTTGATGGCTGCATGCCTATTGAACATAATGATAATCTCTTGTCTGCGATAGTTTCTCTCGATGTTACTATTAGACTTTCGATGGTAGCAGCCATGGTGTGACTCATTACTTTTGCAGCAGCTGAAACTTTCATTTTTAATTTACTATTTCTATTGATATCAAAAAAAGATTCTCTAACTTTATGTAATGCTTGAAATTTTTTAGTTTAATCAAGATAAAAAGCTTGTTTAATATAATTAAATTTAGCACATCTAGAATTATTTTCAAAATAAATATAATTAAATAAAGCATTTCTTGAACATTTCAAAAGGTGGGGAAGATCATATAAAGTAATTATCCTTTTTCCATTAACAAAAAAATAAGGACCAGGTTTTTGAACATTATTATCTGCTCGTAATTGTTTCAGTGCTGTTCGGTTTGTATTCCCCAGATCACAGTTGCCATAACATTTAATCCTACTTTTTGGAACTCTAAAATGACTTCTATAAGAATTAGTTTCAAATCTTCAGTTTTAACCTGATCTTTAGTGAAGTAATAAGCCACTGGCTGCTTCCATGCTTTTCGTAAGCCATTAATCACAAAGGCCAGTGCATGATCAGCCGTTTGTAATTTTCTTCCCAAATTTTTACCAAGGTCTACGAACCCTACTACTTTATCACTAGCTACATCCAAAGTTAATTGTTCTGTAAGAGCTATTTCGTCAAACAGTAACACACAGTTCCTATCAATTTGCTTCATTTTAGCTACCCTCTCCTTGAGCCTCTTAAAAATTGATTCATTAATGCCCGTTTCAAATGGCACTGACCTTAAAAGTGACTGCAAAGTGGTTTTACTAGGTAAAGCAATGAAACGTTTTAAAAAATTATAAGCTCTGGGGCCCTTTTTATATAAAGCTAATGACATGACTTTATCAGATGTTGACCAAGAAGGCTTCGTCTTTTTTGAATTAGATGTAGTACTTTTTAAAAAGCTCATGCCTACAGGATCGAGCTTTGAATTAAATTCTTGAAAAATCTTTGACTCTGAAATTTTGACTGCATTTTTAACATTACGTTTTGATTTAATTAGGGCCTTCTTTAATTTGCAAATGTTACTGTTTGTTTTCTATTAATAAAATAAAGTTTTTTCTTTCTAGGAGATAAACTATTGACTCGAGTTTCATTAATTTGATTTAAAAATCCATTATCTAATCGTTGCTTTTTAGGCAGCGATTATATTTCATTGGATGAAAAACTATCATTGAAATTTTGATTATTAAAATTTAAATTTCTTTTTACAGGAAATTTATTTGGTGGTGTGACAACAATATTATTTAGTACTACTATCTTTGGTGTTAATTGAGGTTTTAAGGGTGCCAATGGCAAAGCAAATCGAATGAGCCTTGTACGATTAATGTTTGCAAACGATTTTTGATCAAAATGATCTTCACACAATCTATAATGATTTTTTGCAAGTGGAATGTTTAATATGTGGCACCATTTTTTTCTTTGCTCAAAATCTGAAGGAAATTTAAAAAAGTGTGTGTTCTTAAAATTTACATCATAAATGGGCCAGTAAAATTTACTATTACAATTTGATATTATGCATTTATTATGAATAGGGCCTGGTAAAGACATGTTAAAGCATCAAAATACTTTTGCTTAATTTTAAATATTCCTAAATTAACTTATGCCTAAAACCTAAAACTAAAATTAAATAAATAAACCTACTCACATGTTTTATTCGGCAACCATAACCATATTGTTTGTTTTTATTGCATCGGGATTGGGAGGCAACTTCAAAGCCAGATTTACATTGCACAAATAATTGAATAAATTCAAGTTTTTTAAATAATTGTATTAATATACAATTATATAATTTTAAACAATAATTTTCGAGTGTTATTTTTGTTTCTAAGCGAATTATTATTGAATTATTAAATTATTCAGTGTACTTTAAATTTAAATATCATTTTGTTATTGTAAAACGGACTGATATGCGCGGATGTGTTGCGCACTAACCTGTTGATATAACGCGCATATGTTATAAGCCCCCCTGGTTCTCTCGTTAGATAATCGTTTTTCCCAGGTAACGCTGGGAGGGTTTTTCGAAATTTCAATTTTTCACTTTTTGGGAACACTTTGAAGTAAAAAACACGATTCTTGCGAAAAAAAAAAAAAAAAAATTGGCTTATTTGATATTATAAAATAAAAAAAAATATTAACAAATTTGAAAAAATCTCCGTTCCCTCGTAAATTATGTACAGAAATAGTGTTCAAAATTTCAAAAGGATAGGTGCAGTAGTTTTTAAGTTATGAGGGGCACCGACTTTGGAAACGTGAGTTGTGGGAAAAACGCTTTAAAGTTTTGAACACTAAAAAATTTGAAATAAAACGTTCATAAGCGAGTTTATCCGCTTATCTCACACTGAATCATCGATGCCAGATCCATAAAGGATGTTGCTATCATTCATGATGTCAAAAGCATCTTTTTTGCTCCTGTCTACGACGAATCCTCATTCATGCGCGCTTGATCCACTACTGATTCACATGTCTTGCATGTAGGTTAGTAAACCTAAACATAAAATGGGCTGTGAGCAATAGTGCCAGTGTAGTTCAAACAGAGCTAACGGGGATTATCATAGCCGCAAAAGAAATAACCAGAAACAATATTACTGGAAGGAACATGCTTATCTATACAAATAGCAGACAAGCACTACTCACCCTGAACCATAGATAAATTAATAAAGAAGATAGTCGGGTCCCGTGTTAATTTTTGGAAACAAACAGTACTGCGAATTAGTATGGAACGGATTTTTTTTAACTACACTGGGCTGATTGACTTGCCAGTTAGAGGCCGAATAAGAAAGAAGAATAAAAAAAGAAGAGCTTTAAGCGAACCGCGGTTCATTCAAATATAATTTATTATTTATTTAATTTTTTTGGCATTCATTACTCTAAAAAAAAACTAATATTTACATCAAAATAATGCATTTAACATAAATATTAGTTTTTTTTCGTAATAAAACCCCAAAAAATATAAACAAAAAATATTTACATTAAAATAAAATATTTGAAACATATATTTTAATTATTTATTATACAGTAATACATACGTACATGCGCTCAATAGTAAATAACAATTGTAAGTAAAATGAATAGTAGGTAATCTATTCTTGGAAAAATGGACCATATTTTGTTGGGTGTCCTGTGTTTCCTATAAAAAAAAACAAAAAGTGTACATATGTCTTATTGAACAATTTCTCTTATCAAATATTAATAAAATACAACTTTTTCTTTTTAGGACTTCTGACTACTTTTATTTATTTATTGTTTTTCTTCCTTTCAAGGGTCGTTCAAATTGTTCATCACTAATTATTAAGTTTGCAACTAATTTCTTGTTTTTCTTATGCTGCTATATTTGTGCTTCGGCCTCAACTTATTCTAAAATCTAATTCTCAGGTTGTATATTGGAACTGGATACTGGATGCACAATTATCTAATGAAATTGGTACAGAATGTCCAACTAACAGTTTACGTTTTGATGAAACCCTACTAAAAGACTGGTCCGCACAAAGATAGCGAGTATTATTATCCAAAGTTAAATTTAAAGTCTTAAACCAGTTCTGGCAAATTTTAATATGGGAAGGAAAATGAAAAAGGTTTAATATTTGATTATCCAACTTTCTGAATTTTAGAATAATACTTATTTAAACAATTAGGAGCTGAACAAGAATACTCTCGAGAATACTTGACTATACCCGGGCCAGACATTTCTTGTTTCAAATATAAAAACAGAATTGAAAATCTATGAAATATGAAATTATATAAGGTTAAGAAAACAATGATAAACAAAGTCCTTAAATAAATCTACACACCTTTAATATTAAATTAAATTGCTAATACTTACTAATTACATCAAATCAACACTGTTTACCTTCTTAAAAATAACTTGCCGATCTTTAGACCTTTCATCATAATTCATAAAATAAGTTTTAACATTTCATTATCATATTTGGCCTTCCGCCATCACGGTTTTTCATTTTTTACGAGGTTGTCAACTCCTTCTTTTAAAAATCCCAGCAATAGTATGGACATTGTATGGATACTATGGTGCGCATGTAGATTGATAAAAAAATTAAAGTAAGATGAATTTGAAATAACTCTCATCTCATGAAAGTTTACGGAAGCCGGCAACATCGCTTTCATTCTATTGCGACGGTGGCGCTAACTAATAGTATGCTGGGAACTACCACGTGTTGACAGTGGCGTGCATTTAAAAAATTCATCCTGTTTTATTAATTTATCTATGCCCTGAACAGACCACGAATTTATTCAGGGTTAGTTCTAGAATGTCACGAAGCTTTGGCCGAAGTATTTGGTCACCTTAAGATGGATTAAAGGTCACGCCACATCGAAAGGTGACCGTCTTGCTGATTCACTAGCCAAGAAAGCAGCCAACCAAATACTTTTTTTGGATCTGGCCATTCTATTGGCCTGACAAAATCGACAGTGACAGACCTAATCAAAGAACATTCCCTTGTGAAATTCAAGGAAAGATGGGATGAAACAAGAGTTGCCAGGGAGCTCTTAAGTTATCCTGTTGTCCTGACAACACTGCACCAAACAAATACTTGACTATAACAGAATCTGCGCCTAGTCACAGGCATTCTGACTGGTCATTGCCAAGTACGAAAGCATTTCCATATCATGGGGCTGTCAGAATGCGCACTCTGCAGAGGGTGCGAACAAGAAGATGAGACCATCGAGCATATTCTTTATGATTGCTCGACGCTCTCATTTATTAGAAGATTTGTGTTCGGCGAGTATCGGCTAACACCGGCCGATATAAGAGAAGCACCTCTTGGCGACGTTGTCAACTACATTAAATCTGTTGGCGAGGTGACGACCTAGGAGGTGCCTATCTTCTCAGGAGGATGCACAATGGGCTTAATGAGGCCTAAGTGCCGTGGGGTAACCCACCCTCCACACGTTATAGATACAGATGTAGGTTAGTAAAGCAAAAGGACATGCCAGGCCAATGCTACACTAAATTATATACAATGCAGGTATAAACACGTTTGTACTTGTGTTAAAATTTCTATAAAGAAAGGTAGCAGGTAAGGTTAGGGATTATATAGAGAGCGAAACAGCTGCCACGCAAGGCGGCTCCGAGACGTATTTTCGGTAGGGGCCATTGCCTTTAGCCATTCTCTTTTTAGCATATTTTTTTTGAATAAAAGGCTCATAAATCGTAAGAATTTTCATCTCGGGGTGGGGACATGGCCCCATAGCCCCCCCCCCCCTGGAGCCGCCCTTGCTGACAGGTAACAATAGCGCGCTAGGACCGGGCAGTTATTTTCTGATGCGCTGTTTCATGTGTGCGGCGCGGTTACTCAAACCGCTGTATCTTCGTTAGTTTTGCACCGATTCATCTCAAATTTTCACACAATATTCTTGAACGGTTTTCCATTCACAAAATCAAATATAAAAAATGCAAAAAAAAGTTTAAAAACTTTACTCCCCTCCCCCCTTAAAACAACTAGATCTAATTTTTATAAAAAGTCAAAGTAATTAATTTATAAACAATTGTTTCCAAGGACAAATCATTCTAATTCTAATATTCTTATACTTATTATCCCTTCACGGCCTTTACCCATATATTTCAATCTCGAGTAGTTGTAATGCCTATTTCTGGTACAATAAACCAGCCTTGAAACACGCCCTAATTCATATAGATATTTATGCACATTCCAAAAACTCTATATACAGGAACCAGGAATACCTAAAACAAAAATAAAGGCGCAGTGTATTTTAAATTAAAAATTAACACAATTTATAACTTTTTCAAATTCTTACATATTTTCTTGCAATAAAAGGTATACAAATTTCAATAAAAATATAAAACATCTGGTTTATGATCTTAATAGGTGAACCATGTAAAAATTAAGAAGTTGAAAATTATCATATTAATGTTTGAACATATTTCGGTATTATTTGATAAATATAATAATGAATATTACCCAAAAATTGAACAATAACGTTTTGAGCACAAATCATTCGCCTTTTTTTCATCATGGTCTTTATGAGTAAAACTATGATGAGGTTCTATCTCGGGTTCTACAATATCTGTTTGTAAATTGGCTTCACACATTTCACTCACAACTCCTTTCTTTTTTTTTGACCACAAATATTTAAAATGTTGATCCATTTATCTCTAAGAGTAATAATAACAGCAAGAAAAATATAAAAGTTCTTGTTAGTTTTGTGAGAAAAATATTTACTTTTGCAATTAAAATTTAAATGAATCAGAAGTTAATGACATTCTTAAGAACCTCACTATAGTTATAAATTAGTTAAATCTAACTTTCACTAAATTAATACGATTTACTCACCTACATTTGAAAAAAAAATATCACCTACATTTGAAACTGAAAATAAAAATAATGTCGGACTGACATATTTATGGCAACATTTTCAAATCTAGATTTACACTATCTCATAATATTTAAATTTAGCTTTAACTTTACATTTATTTACAATTATCCCTGTATTTGATCACACCTTATATTAAAGTGAAATTTAAAGGGTAAATCAGTAAAATTATTGATTTCTTTGTCATTATTTTTGAAAACATGTTTTTTTTATTTAATTTTAATTTAGTGACAGCAGCGCGTTAAGCGTTTACGGTTGAACTACCAACAAGGAAACAAGTCCCGTCATTTATTCAAACCTTCTGTTTTTATTTTTCTACGATTAAGACTCTTCAGCAAGAAATGAACATTCTCAATGTCTAACGGAAGCTGTAGTTGGGTAAAATTCACTTGTATGTTGGTTGGGTGAAATCTATAGACCAAGGACAATTCACCAATTTTAATAAGATTGGAGTTGTTAAGTGGATTGCTCTCATTTGAATGTTATCAAGAATAGAAAGTGTTGTAGTAGCTGCGGTTCCTGGCATATTTATGTGTAAGCAGTTATCGAGGTTATATAACATAGTTAGATCGAATAAAGCATTTTCTTGCTCAAAATTTAATGAAAGGGGCGGATAGATTAGTTTTTGCCATTATGAATTAGAATTTTTGTGCTAAGATTGGCTGCTTTAGTACAAAAAAAAAACACATTGCTTTTATTATTGTACCTTTTTCTGCTTTTTGTGTAGATGATTCAACATATTATATTTTTTGTTAACAGAAAAGTTGCCTCAGTGTCTGGTGATGCCAGGAGAGCTTTGGATATCTGTAGGAGAGCAGCTGAAATTGCAGAAGCAAATGGGAAAGAACAATTAGTTAATATGAATCATGTTAATGAGGCACTCAGTGCTATGATTACTCAACCAAAAGTGTTAGCTATTAAAAGTTGTTCTAGACTAGAACAGCTAGTTTTACAGTCTACTGTAGCCGAGGTAAGTTGAAAACCAAAACATTGAATCTTCTGACAATAAATTTACTATTTGTTCAAATGTAAAGTAACCCCTTAACTTTAAAGCCGATTTAAATGAATTTTCAAAAAACAAATTAACAGAATGTTTATGACTAAAAAACTCTGAAATCTGCAATAAAAAAAAAAACATACATTTTTTCACAACCCAAAATAACAAATTAGACATTAGATACGTTATTTATAAAACTATTTTTTATATTTTGAAATTACATATTTTGTCTCAGTTTCAACCGTATTTTAGAAATATACCTCTCATTTGACGAAAAACGAAGGCCTAAATGAAAAAAAACTATTCTTTATAAAAGTTTCGCCTATGTATTGACAAGGTAAAAATACTTTCCTCATATCTGTTGCTTTTAAATTAACAAAAATATTGCAATAAACCATTAGTGATGTCATGGTTTTACTAGAAAGCAAACATTAAAGGCAGAGCATATCGACTCTTTATGCATCTATCTCAGTATTGAAATGTATGCAATCAGTTTGACCCCTCTTATATTATTTTATACAGGGACCATTGATTTATCCACCATGTTTAATAGGGTGTACTAATTACTTCAAGATTTCTTTTTTATTTTTAATGTAAAATGAAAATAAGAAAATATAAACTATTTATTAAAGGTATTTATTGAAGTATCAATTATAAACAGTAAGGCTATTGCTTTGCAAAATACAATAAATCCCCAATATAAATAAATTATAATAATAATAATAATAATTGGAAGGAAGTATATAAAGCATAAATTAATAATATTAAAATTTATAATTACAAGATTTTCAAACTAATCAGAATTAGATTCACCACACGAATCAACATTTTCCAAAACATTAGCGGCTGTGGTCAAACTATTTCTGCAGTTTTTCTGTGCCATACAGGTGCAGGAACCGATACAGTAAATATTTTTTTTCCTGCATTTGCAAATTTTGCTTCCACAGTCTAGAACAGAATATTATTGTTAGAATATTGTATAGTATGTTTTTTGCATTTGCATGATGTAAGTTCTGTTATGTCTGGTGGCAGGTCGGGCAGAGTCTTAAAAATGGGTATCAGACTTCCATCTTGATCTACTTTCCATCCATACTCTTCAACATTAGGAAGCTGCATCTGGGTTTAAAGAGGTTAGCCAAATATTTAGCTGGTAAAAACGTCTTAAACAATGTAGTTTTAGGGCTTCTTCAGTCGGTGGTAATTTAGCGATGGTTTTTGAAGAGGTCAATAATCCCCTCAAAATGTTAATGAAAGTAACATTGGCAGTTTTGAATACATTTTTAGGAAAATTCTTTCAAGATTAGAGAATATGTTTTCAGAGTACTGATCAGTGCCAAATCCATCCAAAAAGTAATGGTTTTCAAGGTAGGTTTTCCAACAGGTTTTGTTCCCAATGCCGGACAATTAAATGGTTGTATCACAACCGGTCAGAATGAAAAGCAGGCATATTTTTTAGAAGGTTTTCATCCAAATTTAAATAATGTACTGCTAGAAATCGTCTTGAGTCTCCTCGCCCTGTTCTGAACCATATATCTTTAGTCAAAAACTTCTTAAAATAAATTAATAAGACATCTGTATCGTTGCAATAAATAATGCAGCGTGAATGCACCGAATTTTCGGCTGACAATATGTGCAATGAGATACGATTATTAGCGTCTTCGTGATTTAAATTTAAAAAAATCGTCTTTTGATGGTTCAAAATTATTTCCATATTTATTGATTTTCGCGAATCCACCACTAGTTAGAAATTGAATATGCTTTTGCTGAATGGAGTTTTGAAGAAGTTGCTCTGGCAGAAAATGTGTTAAACGTCTTTTGTTAAATATCTAATGAATAAACAAGTTCTATTGTTGCGGAAGTGGAATATTGGGTCGGTCAATTTCTATATCAATTTATTTCTGAAATCCTCTCTTTTGACGTGTTGTATTTTTGATAGAATGTCCTTTATAATGATCAAATACCACATCTATCATTTGAGTATTAAATTTATTTCTAAAAATAATGTTTACAAATATATGAGCATATTCTTTAAATGATATGCAACTTTTGGGCTTTCCTATTTTGATATAATTTTTGTCTCTGCTACTTGCAGCAACAAATCCGTAATTAAAATTTTAAACGAAAACTTATAACTTACCCAAATATATTTAGCTGCAACAGGATGAATGTAGATATAATAAAGATGCAAAAATGTCTATATTTTTTCCCAATTCATTAGGTAATTTAATATATAACACATACACTTATTAATTCTTTAGTAAAAACAGATAATAATATGACACATTGCCCTATGGAACATAACAAGTTTTATAATAAAAAAAATGAAAAATCCTACCATATCAATAATGTGATACATCAGCCCGCACGTAGAGAGAAACAGAGCTATGCTACGTTTGAAGGTGAAGAGAAAGATACACTGAGAGTCGATAAATTTGACGGTAAGAATTAATTACAGCATAAACCTATGACATCTCTCATCGTTTATTGTTATATCTTTGTTAATTCAAAAGCAAAAAATATAGTGGTTACTCTGTTACCTTCTCAACACATAAGCAAAAATTTTATAAAGAATGTTTTTTTTTCATTTAGGCCTTCGTTTTTTGTTAAATGAGTGGTATATTTAAAAAAGACGACTTTTTAACTAAATTTTTGAAGGGCTAAAACCAAGATATTTACGTTTATATTTTTTTTCGGCCGTAAGTGCTAATGCAAATGATTTTTTTTAAATAAGTATAAATAATTACTCCCTACAAAGATTTTATTGTGCATTTGACCAAAAAATTAGTATTTTTTTCTCTATTCGGCGGTATCAATATCTGGATTTTTGATGATAGTGCCCTTCTGCACAGTCTAATTTTGTATTAACTCCGGAAAAAGGGTTACCTTATCATGACCTTTCATCTGTGAAAAATTCAGCTATGTGACAAAAGAGTGGGAGGTGAATCGTTTTCTTGAGCGAATATTTTAATACATACACTTTACTAACAATGACAACAGCGGATATTATACCCACAATATATTGTGATTATACCCTACTGTGTCCCTTAGAATATGTCTTATTCACGGCCGCACGATATTTGTTAATAGTTACATCTCCTGGTTATCTCTGTATCCAATCCACTCAATTTTAGAATATGTTTTAACCATCTTCCGATTGTTTGCGCGGTAGCACTATGATATGGTCTTTTGACTGTGATAAACAAATTCTTTGTAGTTCCCCTGAATTCCTTTGTCATATCCAAATAACTTAATAGAGTTTTTGCAGGGCAAATTTTTTCATCCAAATCAAAAAATGGAAGAATTAGAGTGGGTTGGATTCTAACCTTACTTGTGGTTTTAATTCTATTTGGAATTTTAATTTCAATTCTTTCTTGATGTTGGATAATATTCTCAACTTCTATATTTACCAAAGTCTGAATACGTTGTCCTGTGGCAAGTGCCACGAGTATGGCTAATTTATATGTTAAATTTTCCAGTGACAATGGAGAGTTTGACATTTTACGTATATATGACAAAACTATAGCCGGATCCCATGTGTGACTATATTTGGGAGGGGTTGGTCTTAAGCTGTGGATTCCTTTAAAGAATCTTTTTATTCTGATATCAGATAATAATTCTGAAGACAAAATTTGTGTTAGTGCTGCCCTGTAGGAACTTAGTACAACAAAGGAAGCTCCTTTTTTAAAATGAAGTGTAAAAAACTCTAGGACTTCTGGAACTGATGTAGAGAATCATTTTAAATTATTATTTTTTCTATAAAGCCACCACTGCTTAAGACCCCCATTGTATTGCTTGATTGTTGATGCTGTAATAGAAGACAAACAAATATCCAATGATTCCTCCGGAACGTCCTTCTGCTTTAGCGCTTGTAAGATAATATTCCTACCGCCAGGGTAATCTTCTGCCAGAGGGGGTGAGGCGTTTGTCTGAAAGTAAGTAAATTTTTGGCAGGTTTAAATATAATTGGCTCTTGTTCTGAAAGTGAACAGAAAAGCGGATACCATGGTTGAGATGTCCAGAGTGGAACAACCACAACACCTCTTCAGATTTAATATAGCTAGCAAATACAAACAGATTACGAGCCTCACACCATTGCCACAATTCACGGGATAATTTATTCAGTGTGGGAAATTGTACACTTCCCATCTTATTAATATAAGCCAGTGCAGTTGTATTGTCAACCCTACATAAAATGTTGCAGTTTGAGAGTTCTATTGCAAAATATTTTATAGCATAAAATGCTGCTTTAAGCTCTAAAACATTAATGTGTTCTTTGGTTTCTGGTTCAGACCAAAATCCATGGCATTTTTTACCATTGGTACAAGCGCCCCACCCCGTCTTTGAAGCATCTGAGAAAATTTCAATTTGGTAAGAGTTTATTTTTATATTATTTTTAGTGGCTCGTATATTCTTTAGCCACCAATTAAAATCAGGTCTGAGTTTTTCGGACAACTTCATTGATGCGTCATAGTTTCCAGCAGACTTTTGTAATGCAAGAAATTTCTCTCGCTCAAATAACTTTGTATATACCCAACCAAATTTTACTGCTGGACATATTGAAGTGAGTTTTCCTAAAAATATTGCGAAATCTCGAATGCGACATTTATAAAGGGTTGAAAACTTTTGTATTAATTTAGCTATTCTCTGTGATTTGATAATAGGGACCGATACTGTCATGTTAAGAGAATTATATATAAATCCCAAGTATGTCACACTATGGGATGGTATTATCTTACTTTTATTGTAATTAATACTAAAACCAAGTTTTTCTAAAAGTCCTATCGTAGTTTTCACATTAGTTAAACATTTGCTATATGAACCCATTAATAAAAAATCATCTAAGTACAATACTGATGTATAACCCCTACTTCGGAGATGTGACAAAACTGGTTTCATTAATTTTGTGAATATTAATGGTGCACAATTTAAACCAAATGGCAAGGCATTATATTGATATAATTTATTTCGAAAATGAAATCTTAAATATTTTCTATGAGGGGCATATATCGGCACTAGCAGATATGCATCTTTCAAATCTAAAGTTGCCATAAAACATTTCTCTTGTATAATTTTTGTGACTGTTTTATGGTCTTCAATTTTAAAATGGGTAGTCCAAATATATTCATTTAGTGACTTTAAGTTTAGAATTAACCTATGACCACCGTCTGGTTTTGATACTAAAAATATTTTAGATATATATTGTCTTTTAGATGGTTTCACAACACTTATTGCTCCATTTTTTAATAACTCCTCAATAGAGTAACCTATAGACTCCTGTTCGGAGGGGGACCATGAAGGTGCCTTAGGAATACTTTTTTGTATTGGCTTTTTTATAAAAGGTAATTTAAACCCTGAAATGTATGACAAAATTGTCTTATCTGAGGTAATATGAGACCACTCATGTAAAAAAAGCTTCAAACTCCCAGCTTTTATACTAACCTGGTTACTTATAGCCTCTGCCTTTCTCCTTTGAACCTGGATGTGCTGCGAGGAGGGCCCTGTTGCAAATTCTGTCGACCTATTTGTGGGTTCCGTTGATTGGGACGTTGAAAATTGCTGGACCGCTGGTAGGGAGTCCTTTTGTACTGGTATCCACCCCGGGCTCCCCTTGTTTGGCGAGATGGACCTTTCGAGTTTAAATGTTGAACAGTCTTTTTTGTTACTTTGGGCTTTACAGGTCTAAGTTCCTGGATTGATTTCTCAAGGGACTTTGCTGTCTTCAGTCGTTCTTCCAGTGATTCTCCAAATAAGTACTGGCCTGTGGTTCCATCAGATAGCGTTTCTCTTATGTCCTTATTTAGATTTATGGAAACGAGATCTTTTCGAGTTAGCGTCTCTGAATGATATATGTCACAAAGAAGCCGTCCAGCATCGCTTAGTAGTTTGATACACTGATAGTTGCCCCCTCCTCTTCTGCCAAACTAAGAGAGAGGGCCTCGGCAATAACAGATATAGACGTTCCTAATTGTTGCTGCTTCAAAGCTAAGCGATCGTCCCTTTTTAATATCTGTGAGGAAATAGCGGCTTTGATCTCCGGATTAAGCTCAGGGGCCTTCAAAAGTATTAAGTTTTCTGGTAAATGATACTTATTTAGTACTTCTTTTTTAGTATCATCATTTAACCCCTTTTTTATTAGTTCTGCCCACCGCGTCTCTATCGCTCTGTTAACCGGGGGTCCAAAGCAAGAGGTCTGTATAGGCTCTGACCCAAGGATCTCTAAAAGGTCTTCTCCTAATTTATTATCCGGAGAATCAGCTTCCTTAGAATCAGAAGCTATGTTTTCTTGTTCTATTTGGTTCTGCTCTGAGTCACCTAGGACACGAGAGAAAACAAAATGGTACAAATCAAATTATTTTTCAAGAAATGTATCATAAAATTATGAGATATTTTTCTGTCAAAAGAAAAATTGTTGCTAAAAAGTATTTCTATCCAAAAAAACCAAGTGTTTCCCAAAAACACTTAATATTATCAAAAGGCAACAAACTAATATATTTGTTTTTTTTTTAATTACCCTGTACATATTATAAATAGGTGAACATATCCACAAATAACCACAAATATATATATATTTTTTAATGTATTAAGTATTTTCCTGTCAAAAGGAAAACAAAGAAGCTGTGTATTTCCAAAAACACACACAAGTTGTTACCAAAAACAACTGCAAGTCGTTACCAAAAACAACATTAATTCTTCTAAAAATCCTGTATGATTCGTAAACAGTTATCAAGTCATAATTTTTTCGCCAAAGAAAAATAATCATTTAATTGATAAAATAAATTATATTCCTGCCAAAAGGAACACTGTATGCCACCAAAAGCACATGCAAGTGGTTTCATAAAAAACAACAAAATAAAATGTAATTACTGAAACCACCCTGTATAAATATTTTTATATTCCAGCCAGAAGGAAAATAAAGAGGCATATATGTCCCCAAAACAATATTATCTACAATTATATTGAATCATATGATAAAAACCAGTTTTTTGTTGTTTAAAAAGTAACATTATACCGGCAATTAGATGAAAATTAAATTTAGCCGGTAACCGATCGTTTTTTATATAAAAAAATAACTACCCATGTACTAACACTGTAAATACCTATGTGTTAAAAAAAAAGGATTGTGTACAATCAATAAAACACGATAGGAATGAGTCATCATTAGAATTATATAATTTGGACTAAATTTACCAGGTACCAGGTCATAATATTTTATGACCTGCTTATAAACACTTAAAATGACATTTAATAAAAATTAAATCAATGTCATGGGTATGTACTAGTAGCAAATAATATAAATAATACTTACTGTCAAGTCGAACCAAGGGCACTTCTTCACCTTCACTCACTTGTGTAAAAGGCCCTACGCTATTATTATTATTATCACTATCGTTATTAACCGAATTTTGTGCATCCTTCTGCATTTTATCAAGTTGCTTTTGCATATTAGATAATTTCTTCTCGAGCCACCTGTCTCGTGATCTGCTACGGCTTCGACTTCTACGCCGTTTTCGGCTGTGCTTGGGCATGTTGAATTTATTTTAATTTTCAATAGACGTGCAACGTGATTAACTTGACACACAAAGTAAGACTGGGGAGAAATGCAGGGATATGCGGGTAGAGTTCTTGCTTTAAAAACGTGTGATATTTGACCATAGGCGTAGGATACTACATTATTCTTATTTACGAGGCGAGACCTAATATAATCTAAAATGTAAAGTACTTGAAATTTTTCGAGTATTGAGGCCAATATGGATGAAAGTACTCACGAGTACCAATTACATTTAAGTTATGATCTAATTAATCACAATGTTCTATTTTATAAAAACTAATAGAACATTTTGAATTAATTTTAAATATGTTTTCATACTAATAGCTTTATAACTTTATTTTTTTGACGTTTTTCAATGTCAAGATAGTTTCTCTTGTAGCCCTTGGGAATACAATAAATACTTTTCTGGACTAAGACAAACCAATGATTATTTCAAGTAGAAAAATAAAAAATAAAAATAAGGAATATAATAATTCTTCGATATTTTTGGTTACCTGCTAAGTATTTATATTTTCTTCAAAATCCGTATTTTTATTTACAATTAAATACAACCAGTTCTTAAAATCATTCAGTTTAAAACTATACTCATGGCCTGTATTAAAGTGTTGACTAGATGGAGAAAGATAAGATGTTAACATTTCTTATGTATTTGAAAAGGTCACGGAGGTAAGCATATAGAAGTTCTTTGATGAATAACAATATGAAATTATTCTTGTTTGTCGTTTTTGTCTATATTTTGAAAGTTTAAGCACATAATACAGTTTATGTTAACTTGTCATTTAAAAAAAAAAAATAGTGTAAAAAAAGTGAAAAGCCATTTCTGCTACAGTGATACACAGTTGAGCTATTCAAAATGATCACTAAAACTAAAAATTATAGTGTATGTAAATAAATGTATGTACAATTACGAGGTTTCATGAACGACTGGGTTTGGAGAGCAATATCCATATCACACGTGACTAAATTGATGTTATTGGTTAGTTAAAAGTACATATTTGTTTATTTGAGGCTAAAAGAATAACTTTAATAGTATCCCTAAAACAATGTCACTGACTTGCTGAATTGTTTTATAGTTTTCACGGAATTTTTACGAAGTACCATGCTAAATGATAGTCTAAACCACTTAGCTATGATATCAATAAATAGAAATTTAGTTCTGGAGATAATTTCGACGGAAGAGTCCGGGAAAAATGTATTTCAATGAAGAAACGTAGAGCAGATTTCAATTTCAGGATGTCATTCCATGAACTTTTGTAAGAACAAAAATTAAAAACAATAATATGTCAATTTTCATATTTGATTTTTTAGAATAATTATTTAGACCTTTTTATATAAGAAATATACACTAGTGGAAAAAATTAAGGGATCAAAAAAAAATCTCGATTTTTTGCGATTTTTCGAGTGTCTGTATCTTTGGTAAAAATGGTCGTACATGAATAAAAAAAAAGCAATTTGAAGCTTGAAGTGTCTAGTTTATGGATCTTGCGATAAAAATTTCCAACCAACAATTAGCACAAAATCCTGATGAATATCATGGATAGAAAATTTTTGAAAAAACATTTTTTTTTTTTTAATTTTTAGTGTACGGACTTAAAAAATTTCTCGACATAACCACTATATGCATTGGATAGGTGGTTCAGTTAACATCAATTCCTTTTTTTGATGGCCTCGATAAGACCCTTCCTTGCTGAGTTATCAGAAAAGGAACGAAAATGCGTCATTTCCTCTTCTCTCGTCAATATCTCAGGAACCAATGGCCGCTCAAAAAATGGAAGGGGATTTCGGAAACTTCGATTCATTCTCTACAAGGTTCTGGCATGTTCTTTCACGAGAAAAAAATTTTTCATCCCTTGCATGACTTTGAAGAATTTCGGAAAACAGGTCTTTTTGAGGTTTTTTAGAAAATCACGTGCCACATTGTAAATATTGGGAAAATGAATAATGTTGAGTGTGCACCTTACAGGCCATTGTTTCCCCGAAAGCCCTACAAAATTTCAACCTGATCCATCAAGCCATTTCATTGTTTCATGCGAGTGAATTTTTGAAGAAATTGAAGGATCGCGTTTTTCTATTCATGATATTCATCAAGATTTTGTGCTAATTGTTGGTTGGAAAATTTTTTATCGCTAGATTCATAAACTAGATACTTCAAGCTTCAAATTGCTTTTTTTTTTCATTCACGTACGACCATTTTTACCAAAGATACAGCCACTTGAAAAATCGCAAAAAAATCGAGATTTTTTTTATCTCTTAATTTTTTCCACTAGTGTATTTCATTTTGTTTATTGACTATTGACAGTGTGATATTTTTCTGTGCTAATGGAAAAAAAATAAAAAAATTTCATAATCTGCACCCTCAAGCCAATTAGCGCTTCCCCACCTTCGCAGTTCCGGAGCTGCCGCTGCTTCTTGAACACGTGTGTGTTCTCGCTCCATAATTTACCCACAACTGAAAGTAAAGTATATAAATGTGTTTAACAGATCATACAATATAATTTTTTAGTTTTATATCAATTTCCCTAAAATTGTAATAATGCTATTAGTACTAAAAATATCATATGCACCTAAGCTCATAAAAGTACTTCTAGGTCTTTTTGAACACTTGTCTATTCTCAGCCCATAAATTACCCTTGCAAGCCTTGAATTATAAATAACTATTAATTTTATTTCACTAGGTTGAAAGGACGGGCGTAGAGGAAACTACATTTTGCGACATTTACAAAATGTTAATAACTTGTGGAGGTATCGAAGGATTTAAGATGGTGTCACCTACACTTGCCCAGAGTGCCGTTGCTAGGTTAAGTTCCTGTCGCTTAATATTGGCGGATCAAAAATGCAACAATATATATCAAAAGATTATTTTAAATGTTAGTGTTGACGATGTTTATTATGCATTGAAAAAAAATTAGGTTTGTATTATTATTTACCTTTTTTTAATTATTTTGATTTTTAAAATACCAATCAATTGTATTCCACTTGATTGTTGTGATTGTTTTTAATTAATTAATTTTTTTTATAATATTGGACAATTAAAAATTTTGTATTTTAATTTTGTGAGATGTTTTCAAAATACAAATTAAAAAGGTCTACGTCGATTTTTGTTTAATTTATTTTCTTAATAACAATACCACATTTATGTAAATGGAGATATGTAAATAAAATCTATTTTAATATTTGTTCGCTTTTGTTCCATTTTTTGTTTTTGTTCTCTTGGCAAAAGATAAAAGTTTGAAAGAAATTAATACAGAAGGACACTAAATCGCAACTGATGCTTTTAAAAGTAGACTGATCTGAAGAAGCTCTAGTCATACTCGTTGGCCAATTCTGTAGCTTCAATAAGCAGCCCAAAGTCGATATCTGTTAAACTTGCTTTAGCAGTCAATAAATCTAGAAAAGTATCCAATGGAGACATGTTCTTTCCTACATGATAAGACCCCAATCCTGAAATTAAATCTATTGTCAGTCAAATAATTTATTATTTTTTTTTACTGACCTATTGAACTTGTGGGATTTGGATTTTTACTTCTTGTAGGTAATCCAGTGACTCCAGAAAGTATATTTTGAGAATGTTCTCTAGCTCTTAAAATTACACTTATAGGATGATTCCATTGGTTGAGAAGTCTTTTTGCTCGTTGTCTCGGCAAAACGGAAAGTAATTTTAGTTTTTTATCAGTACCTTCCTTACTGTCATCATTTTCTATAAATAAAAGATAAGTAAAAAACTTTCAGCAATTTTAAATTTTATTTTGTTATAAAGTAGCACAAAAGAAATTTGCGATCAATGATAAAAATGCTCATCTATTCGGTGTCAGACAAGTCATAGTTGTTAGAAATGATGTGGTGAAATAAGTTTGAATTTTCAAAAAGTTAGAAAACCACAGGGAGCGTTTAAATTTTAATCTTTTAGTTTTTTTATTATTTCAAAAAGTTTTAAAAGATATTGAGTCGAAATTTGCAAAACGTGTTGAAAGGATAAATGTGTATTTTTTGGTTTGGCCCACATATTTATACTTGCACCAGTGACGTTCGTGCGAGAATGCCACTTTTTTTAATAAAATAAAAACGGTATGCTACTGACTTTTTTTTTAGAAAAAAACTAAATTGAATTTTGAAAAAGTGGTTCGAGAGGAGCATAGATTTAACCTTGACCTACACGTACATATTTCTTCTTTTATAAATAATTAAAAATAAACTTTAAAAGCAATTTTTCGTCTGGAAAGTGGCGCCTCTGTTAGATTTTTAAGAAATTTATATTTGTGAATGAAAACAATTTATATTTTACGAGGGACAATTAAATTTTACGTATTTGTACACCGTATTTTTCTGCGTAATACTAAGATTAGCATATATATTATAGTGAAAGTAGAAGTTGGAAAGGCTTTTGGTAGGTAGAGAGGGGGTAGACGTCAAACCAAGTCGGACAGCTTCGAGAATTTCGCAGTAATGTTTACCTACCAGTGTCGTTTCATAGAATAAGTAATTTTAAATTGTTACCGGCGGAACCGGACAATCGCATGTATTTATGGACTATAAATAATTATTAAACATGTATTATAATATTCAAATCATAATTTTACAAAATTGCAATAGCTATTCACAATTTATTAAACTATTTAATCGATAAAATAATTTTGTACGCCAATGTATCGCGTCCACTTCGGTGAGATCCGCCGCAAACCTGTCAATTTATGTGTATAAAGTGGGAGAACTGGCAAAAGCCTTTCCAACTTCTACTTGTGCTATATATGCAAAGGTTTTAAGTACACTAATTATACGGATTTTTTTTAAATTAGAATCAGTTTTTGAAAAAAAATCTAAAAAGGTGTCTCTAACGAAAAGTAATAAAAATAATTAAAAGCGCTAAAAGGGAACAATATATAATTATCTTACAATAAAAATAGAAAAAATACTTTTTAAAAGCTCTTTCGTGTAGAGGGTGATACCAACAAAATGTATTTCTTTTTCTACTATTTACAAGTGATAAACAGTAAGTAAATGGTTTGAATTTATTTTGTTTTATGTTTGTACATTGTTATTTTTTACATACAGGAATTTAGGTTTCACTCTTAAGTTGTAATTTTTATACCTACTAAACTACCGTTGCCCCGAAATTCATTCAGTTTGTAATGTAAATTGTCTCCCTAAAAAATGAATTTATTTGAATATTTTAGTTTCTGTATAAAGGTAGATGTTTGGCAAATATTCCTCTATAATATTTACTTCTCTGGTTACCATGTTAAAATATTCGTGACATGAATTCAATTATAAGTATTTTTTTTATGGGTATAATTCAAAACTACACTTTCTCAACACTGTTATTGATTAAGAAATAAGGTATATATTTCCTTATTTGATAATTCTGATGATATAAAATAAAAATGTCTGTATCAGATCCTTATCTGATTACACAAAGTAGTAATTACCTAATTTATTAAAATCGGTTGTACCACGAAATATCAAACATTAAGCAATTATCTAGAAGAGAGCTGTCATTTAAATTTGATAAATTATAAAAACTAATTAACAATGGGTATCAATGTGTAATAACTTTAGAAAAATTGTAGTGTTGGGAATTTATATTTTTGCAGTAAAATAATAAAATTATTTTTATTAGAGGGAAAGACCACTCACGCGACACGTCGCGCGCGACCTGCCGCATGCGATTTTTTAGGTGCGATTTTAAACAGAGGACAAGCAGCGACACAGACGTTCAATCAAAATAGAGGTGGAAGCCTAACGGTGTTGTTTTATTCTGTTCGTCGGCGGAAAAAATTGAAACGACGTAAGTACTGGGCTCATCCATTATTTATAGACCCTTATGTAAAAGGCGCATTTAATTTATTATATAAGGATTTACGTCAACACAAAGGTAAGTTCTTCAAATATTCCAGAATGCTAGCGCAGATTCCCGAACAAATATTTTTGTCGCTATTTTATTTCAATTAACTGTTCTATATTTGAGGTCGGTCTTGAATATCGGATATAAATTCATCTATATCAATACAACTGTCGGACATTTTTTCACTGGAACTGTCGAAAAGTTAATAGGAAACTCAACGGGGGTTTCGCACGCGACTTGAAGTTTGATTGAGTGATGCTCCATATGCCCAGACAGCACACCAAATCCTTTGGATATCTACTGGACATCCCAATATCCACTGAATGTCCAGTCCATGGTGAATATCTATTTTATATCTATGAGATGTAATTTATAGACATGCAAATGTCCATAAATAATAGTAATTATATAGCAAATTATTAAAAAATTACGCCATTGTGGCTAATAGTACTGTTCAGATATTTAAAATAAATTTTTTTAAGGTGTATTCTATATCCCATGGACATCCACTAAATATATCAAAGTCTAGGCGCGAACGCAAACCATGGTGGATATCTACTAGATGTAATTTTTGATTTTGCTTACTAAGTATAAATGGCGATACCACTTTCGCTCGTTGAATATCTTACTCATGCTCAACCCGCCGTAATTGAGTTCGATCGAAATTGGTATCTCAATCAGACTCCATTAGAGACTGGAGTCGAGAATTTCCATTTATTGCTGAAGAGTCCTAATAAGGATGACTTTCTCCTTAGTGGGCAAAATCAAAGGCAGAGTGTTGAAAATATTTTTTTTCTCTGCTATTTTCTTTCGACGTTATTCAATAATCATTGGTTACTTATGAACCTCTACTAAAGATACCCATAAAATATTTTGCTGAATATCTTCTATATCCTGGGATATAGACGGACATTTGGATATCAATATTAGATCCACTGGATATATTGGATATCCACAAAATATATTCTGTTGATATTTCTGGGATTTCTCGCATTGTCTGGAAGATACCCATTAGATATTTTGCTGGATATCCATAGGATATCTTCTATATTTTGGATATAGACGGACATTTGGATATCCATATTAGATCCACTGGAAATTTCTGATATCCTGTGGATATATTGGATATCCACAAAAGATATTCTGTGGATATCTCTGGGATTTGGTGTGTTGTCTGGGTGTAACCATGATAACGCTGGCCGCGTGCGGCAGGAAAATCGCGGTTTTGTCATTTCTAATTTTCAGCCGCGTGCGACCATGCGACACAATCGCGTTAGAGGGAAAGCCCACTCACGCGACATGTCGCGCGTGACCTGCCGTATGCGATTTTTAACAGACGACAAGCAGCGACACAGGCGTTCAGTATTAAAATAGAGGTGGAAGAAGTAGTAACGGTGTTGTTTTATTTTATTTGTCGGCGGAAAAAATTGAAACGACGTATAGGTACTGGGTTCAGCCATTATTTATAGACCCTTATGTAAAAAGCGCATTTAATTTATTACACATAAGGATTTACGTCAACACGAAGATAATCAAATATTTCAGAATGAGAGTAGTGTCATTTGACGAACTGCTAGCGCAGATTCCCGAACATATATTTTTTTCGCTATTTTATTTCAATTAAATGTTCGATATTTGAGGTCGGTCTTGAATATCGGATTTAAATTCATCTATATTAATACAACTGTCGGACATTTTTTCACTGGAACTGTCGAAAAGTTAACATGAAACTCCAACTCTCAACTCGCGTTTCGCACGCGACTTGACGTTTGTATGAGTGATGCTCCATATGAATCCATGATAAAGCTGGCCGCGTGCGGCAGGAAAATCGCGGGATTGTCATTTTTAATTTTCAGCCTCGCGCGACCACGCAACAGAACCGCGTTAATGGGCTTTGAGTCATTTAAAAACATCTAAAGTATTGCCGCTCGCGATCAGTCGCGCGCGACCTGTCGCATGAGTGGGCTTTCCCTCTTAATGTGAAATTACAAGGTACAATTCGTATTACTCAAATTCCTAAAATAATGTAATTTAAAATATAGAACTAAACAAATTTTCAGTTACTTACTGGTCCTTGCTAAATATTCCCATAAGCAACTAATCTGCCAATTTATAAAGACTTCTTAGAGCGGATTCGACTCAAATGTTCGTGCTCGATGACAAAGTGCTTTTAGTTCTGAATTGATTTTATTTTGGGCAGCATTTTTATAATTCAAATTTACATTTAGCAGTGCACACAGCAAACATGAGCTAGAGTTCGACGGTTCGACATTGGTGTAGCGCATTTTTATCGTTATTCGACTGGCACAGTTAGCACTTAACATTTCAGGTTTCTAACAAATTTTAAACGATATTTATTTATAGTTGCCAAACCAAAAATTAAATCTATTAATTTCGAAGATTTTCCATTCTCATTAATAATAAAGACAAAGATCGTAATATATTTAAAAATATTAAATAATTCCTAAACTCCAAAATTACACTGGCACTGAAAATAAGTACAGTTTCAAAAAATTCGAACTTTGAGCAAGAGCGCCTGCCAGTCGAACAAAAATTTTCACTATGCCTTGGTACCAAGCAATTTCAGTCGAATGCAATAATTTACTTTTAATTAATATAGTGCATTATTATGTATCACATGAAGTTTCAGTCCGGTCCGCTGTTCTTCAAGGTTCACATATTGGTCCCCTATTGTTTCCCTTATTTTTTAATGATGTTACTTCCTGCTTTCTTAATAGACAATCCCTTCTTTTCGTGAATGATTAAAGTTTTTTAGTAGAAACACTGATAACTCCGCATTACAGTCTGACCTAAATAGGTTTGTTACCTGGTGTAAAAATAACGCTCTTTCTATAAATGTTTCTAAATGCACAACCATGCATTTTACAAGATCCCATAATCCTACTCTTAACTGTTATAGTATTGACAGTGTCGACCTAGATACTTCCTCACAGTTATTGATCTGGGCATTATTTTTGATGCCATAAAATCTTTTAACAATCACATAGATTCCATAGTATGTAAAGCCCTCAGAATGCTTGGCTTCATCAAGAGACATACTAGGTACATGAATGACACAAAAGCAATCATGATACTTTACAATGGCCTGGTGAGAAGTGTCCTGGAATACTGTTGTTTTTTTTGTCATAGGCTTTAACTACCAGGATTATTTCGCCTCGTGTTCTGTGTAGGCTTGGTTACTGTTTCCCAGCGTCGCTTTAGGAACAGCACTGTAATTTAAACAACAGTGAATGGTCAAGTGGGGAATCCTACCAAGGCATCAGAATTAATTTTAAATAATTAAATTAAATGTAAAAATTCCGGCCAACGGTGGGATTCGAACCCTGGACCCTTGGATCCGCAGGCAGAAACTCTACCACTGAGCCACCTACCCCGTAATTTGGCATATCAATAGAATTGAAAGGGGCCCACGTAAATTCGTAAAATACTGGCTCTTTAAACACCGATTTCATAGCATTAACACATGTTATCCATGGAATGCAGAAGGAAACGGGCTTTACTCCTATTCCTGGCTAAATTAATAAGTAGGTAGTTCTATCAAGTAAGGGTCGCTGCTTGAGCGAGTTCAAATAGTGTTTCCTGTCCGACGGACTCGGCACGCAAAATTAGAACCATTATTTGAGCCAATATTACGGAGTTGTCATGATTAGATTTTAAAGGAACTTCCAAAAACCAATAAGTTCGTTGTGCGGTGGGGCATTATAGCTTAGAGTAAGTGGCATGAATGATGCAACATAGCACGAATGTATAATTTGTAAATTCGTGCAGTGTTGCATCTTTCATGAGATAATCCACTTACTCTACATATTATTAAATAAGTCAATAACCCAACGAAGTGAAAATTTATTCAAGGTTTAATTGACCAACAAGATCTGCAAAAATTAATCTAAGCTCATGAAATTTAAACACTATCTCCTAAACCACTCCTGTTCAAGCCATTTGCGATGTAACTATCGGCAGTTGGACAAGTCCATTCTGCAAATATAGGGGATTACAACGCCCTTTACACACAAGAACACAGTTACCCACTCTGTCTTCCAGTATACACACCGTTTCGCTTCTCGTCACCTAACTTTCAAGCTTCGACACGACAGCATGCCTCGGAGTCTGCCTATATACGTTCTCGCTAAAAAAAAAACACCATTTTTCGACCTTCAATCAATTCACTACTGTAACGAGCATACTCTTCGAGCCGTCCCTGAGTAGTTTTGTACAAATGCGCCACCCACTGGAAAAACCATAAACTAGGGGGAGAAAGAGAGAGAATCGTCATGACTGTTATGGTGTGAAAGAAAGACACTAACTGACATTTTTTTAAAAGTTAATTATCATTGTTTCCTAAATTATTTTATTCTTTTTAAGTTAGTGTCATTCAGTTAGTAATATTGTGCAACGGTATTGCTTATTAAATTCACATTTAGTGCTATTTAATGCCGTTTTCCTTCACAATACCAAGCTGCCGCCTACATCCAGCCAAATCCCACAAATCATTGCCTGTAATCACGCAGAACCCTAAACCCACCTTACACTACTATCATGCAGTCTTGGGTTTCCTACAAATAAATAAATGTTTTTTTTGCATAGTGTAAATATGTGTTCTTATTCTTGTTGTCGAATAAGTGAATAAAATAATGTGCCGTCCGTCAGCCTTTGATTTTATGGACAAGAGGTTTTTCTCACAAGGTTATTACAGCCCACCTGTACCGGTTTCGGCCGATGAATAAACAATAGATACAATCTACCAAAGTTTACAGATAGTTTAATAAATAGTAATAATCGCATCTCTGTGCTTTAATACAGATAAAATAGTACACATATAACCGAATTTTAAAGGGAAAGGGAATATAAAGTAAGGCTCGTATTTATAAACCGATTTCAGGTAAGTCGGACTCAGCTGAGTCGTCCTCGAACGAAAATCAAAGTTCGGTTATATCGCATGAATTTAGAAATGGGTAGTAATAAATCCGTAAATGTACTTAACAGTTACTGATTTGCTACTGTCCATCTCTAAATTCCAGTGCACCACTGGAACCACAAAGCACGTATCTTCTAGAGACCCCACGCCAATGTTAAACTTTTAAACCAAATTAGCGCCACCTTGTGTTTGGAGCTGGAACTAAAGTGACAATTGACAGATGGCGGTAAATTTAAATTGTAATTTTTAGGAGTAAGTAGTAGTTTTAAATTAAATTTTAAATGATTTCCACATAAATTATTTTATAAAATAAAGAATGGAACTAGTAAGTCCGAAACTTTTATTTTACAAAATAATTTAGGTCGATTATACCAAATTTGAGGAATTAATTTGTTATAAGCAGGGGTCTGATGTGGAAAGTTGGTTCTGCATATTATTATTAAATAAATATAAGATATATCAATAAATAATAAAATAGAACATTCTTAAAATATGTTTATTAATAACTTAAATATTATTAGATAAAAATAAATACAAATAATAATACATATTTAACGAATACTTACTTGCAGCAAATAGGTATACAATCTCAAATCTTTAAAATACCTATCAATAATTTAAATGTGAAGTAGAGACTAGGATATTACATTTTATTAACACTAAAATAATAATATATTCTATAAATGTCTTTTAAACCGAGGACAAATGTAATATAGGTATTGTATTAAAAGGTGAATCCTTTTAACTATTCATTCAATGATAAATAGGTATTTTGTGACGAAGTCACTAAAATTCCCATTAATTTATTGCATAAATTAATTTCTAAAATTAATTTCCGTCTATGAACATTTTCAAGACCCCCTGTAACTAATGTTTCCATAGAATTACCGTTTTTAAATCTTTACAAGAGCCCTCGTAGTTTAAAACTTTTTAATATCACAATAATGTAAATCGTCTCGTAAAATTGCAATAGTAGTAGGTTTATCAGTAAAATGATCAATTAACGTTTTTTTTGCAATAACAATTTATTTCCTCTAGGTGGGGCTACCGCCCCACTCCGGCAAAAGTACGAATTCTGATAAAACTAAATGTTTGCGATGAAGGAGCCCTCTTTTCCTGCTGCTACCGTCGGTTCGTGCTTAAAAGTTGTTTTGCTGAAGTGCCGTTTTTACCGTAAAAGCGATTTTTGTGAAAGAAGTTAATTAAGGTAGGCCTTTTATTTAAAATTCCGTCTAATAATTCTCCCTGTAACATCCACTTCCGTACTATTAATTACCTGAGCTATTCGACCGATATTTTTGATTTCTTAGTACCTGTCAGGGTAACGAATTGTATTTAAATCCGGGGCGTTAGTGCCCTTCAACCATTTTCGTGTTAACCAAGGGATGATAGTGGTATTCGCTTGCTATCCCTGTCGAGAGTCGCAGCTGTTTCTGTTTTGTAGAAGCTATGGATTGCCAGATGTCTACATAAGAGAAATTTGAAACCGAATAAATAAAATAAAAATTCTCAAAGTATTGGTCGAATAATACCGCTTTAAGACACCCGTTACTTGGTCTATTGTGCCTAGTAAAATAATATTGCGGGGAGGATATTAGGCGTCGTTCTTACAAAGGCATCCGTCATTTTTTTTTTCTCTCATGAGTGGAGGGTGATACTGTTCACCACCGTTGGCAGATTACCGATATTTTTATTACTGAGAGTAGCTTATTAATTTTTTTTTATTTTTAAAACGTATAGTTTGAATCATATTTAGTTTTACTATTGTAGATTTTTTTCTTATGGCTAAAACCGGCCGTTTTCATTAATAGCAAGGAATTTGTGCTAAGGGTGTTAGTGCCCACCGTTTTAATTTTTTTAAAGGGAAAATTGTTATTTTTATTTTCTTATGGGTATAGTATAGGTCATAGTTAATTTTACCGTTGTATCATATATATATATATCTGTTTAATAACGGTAATAAAATAAATGCAGAATTATGTATGTTGATAAAATAAAAGGTCTCGGTATTTACAGAAAATGATAAAACGGTAAAATTAACTATGACCTATACTATACCCATAAGAAAATAAAAATATATATATATATATATATATATATATATATATATATATATATATACCGATTTCACCCCGTTTATTTTATTTTTAATTATTATTTATTTCATTTATTTTGTAAATATATTTTTGATTGAAATTCCTGAGTTTAATTTTGAATTACGCCTTTGCTTTTTCCGTTTTCAGGGCGTAGTGATTAATAGGTAAAAGTGCAGTGAAAAACTTTATTTACTTTACTACCCTAGTGTAGGTCAACTTAACAGTGAAGGTCTATCCGTTTTATTTTTTTTGTTTGTACCTGGACTCCACTGAGTCTACTGAGGGTGTACTCTACGTGCACCCCGGGGCCGCAGAGCAAACTGCGATATCAAAACTGGCGCCTGAGCAACCCCTATTCGGGAATTACATTCATAGCGCCACAGACTCGCTGAAGCACTGTAGGTGAATCAGGAGACTTGTCACAATTTTCCTTCCAAATACAGATGGTGGTATTACTCCACTGCTTTGTGTATTACTCTCTTATGTGAAAAATGATTTCGGAATCTAGTCCAGTGATAAATTAATTATCAATTAGTTGTTATACCCGTTTGTCTTTTTATGATGCAGATGCATGGTGAATCAATGAAGTTTTTCTCGAAGTTTTCAACGTAGCACCCACAGGTAGCACCAAAATTATTGCAAAACACAGTAGGAAATAAAAAAGCAAAACATCACAATTTTGCAAATAACTAAGACGAAACTATAAACAGAAACCAAAAGCCAATAAAAAATCACTAAAATCAGACGGAAAAATGAGATTAACCAAAAACATAAATAAATACACGTTACGTCTTTGGAGTCTTTGGTTAAGTTTTTCTCCCATAAAGCTTAAAAATGGAGTAAGAAATCAGAATTTTACCAGTAGCCCCATCTAGAGTTTGGAGCAAATAGCATAAAAAATGTCAGTTGTCGGTTTTGACCTTGGTCATTCACGTGGAACCTCTATGTGCTTTGTGACTGGAACTACCTGGAAGTCTAGAGAAGTTATAGCATAGTTCAAGGAAAACTCAGCTGAGTCCGACTTACCTGATATCAGTTTATAAATACGGCCCTAAGATAATTGAAGACACAAGTGGATAAAGGTGTCATGTAACATTTTTTCAAAAAATGATTTTTATGGCCTAATATACTTAAAATATACTATATTTGTTTGTGATAATTCTGATTTCCAATTTTGATAAATAACGCTATCAGATAGGAAGGTATCATGAGCCATATATCATATTGCAATTGTCAAACTTTAAACTGGTTTTTTTGAAATCTTTTTGTGACATGACACCTTTATCCACTCCTGTGTTCAATTTTATTTTCAAGAATTTCCATAATAAAACAAATTTCGTCCTTTTCCTTTTGAACTTTTGTAGTTTCTAACCTTTTTACTTTGGAAATTTTCTTTTTTCAAATTTTTGTTTTTGAACTCATTTCCCCAATTCTTTAGAAATGCAATTGTTGTGCAACTGAGATTGGTACTAGAATAGCAGTTGTAATATCAAGATGAATTTGTCTGATGGCGTGGAAATTTCTTTTGCAGCTACATCTTACCTGCTAGTATAATTTTCATAACATCTACTTGTAACTCAAAGACGTGATTAGTAACATATTGCATGAACATTTCAAAGTCCATAGACCTATATCCCAAATATGTAAAAAATGACGTAAAACCTTGAGGAAGAGGGAAAGCTAATGCCTCTACTGCCATATAATATTTTTCTAATAATTTGAAAATAATATAACGCCGATTTTCTTCTAAATTATTTCTGTAAGAGAAAAAAATTATATTACTGGGTAGTGTGAATCAAAATTAAGTATGTATTCCCTATTGATGCATTAATTTCTTGGAGCAGTTTTTCTTTTCTTTGGAAATAATAAAAATATACCTGTTGATAATAAATGTAGATGGAGAACGTAAAAAATATTTCAGAAAAAATCGTTTTATTCGACAATCTTTCAAAATTGACAAAATTACAAAATCTATGAAACCATGGCGATTCGGATTATTTGAAACTAAGGCAACTTATGATTTCTAAGATTCCTAACATACTCTCGCTTAAAGAGAATAATAAAATATACAAATAAAATACAATAAAAATAACTAAAACCCAAACCGACAAGGTGGGTTAACTATTTTTCCTGCCCTTATTGTCACCGTTCTGGATTCAACATTTTCAATCGTCCTTCCTTCTTCTTTCTTTTTCATCTCTTCCGTTTGTTATTCGATCTCGATTTTCTTTGTGTTTTCAGAAGCCTATTACATTGTTCGGTTTGACTTATTTCTGTTATTCTACCTATTGGCCATTGAATCCTTTTTATATTATATTGAACAACAAGTACAATATCTACAATTTTTAAGATGGTATTACCCTTCTTTTGGCGACTGAAGACTAATTCTCCCAGATATTCGTTCCTAAATTGAGTATGAATATCATCTCTAAATTTTTGTATGTAGCGATAACGTACAACTATGTGATTTCTGTCTATGGAGTCTAGATCTGGAACGTCACTGCTTGGTGCATCATTTGAAACCATGGAGTCAAAGGATTTAAGGAACTATTGTCTTCATAGATGTAGGGTCTGCTATTAATAAAGGCCTCGCAATCACACACAATCGTTATTTTTTTTTTTTTTTTTTTTTTTTTTTTTTTTTGGCATAGGCACATTGCCATTCAGCCAGACACAGATTCGTCCATAATTAGAACTACCCAAGAATATTTCCTAACAGCAAGAGGTGTAAGAAGGAAAAAAAACAATCGTTATTAATTCGACATAACTGACACAAGTTTTCCTAAATTTCTTCTCAAGAATTATTTAACTAATCTTACCATTCTCTCCCAGAATCCTTTCCATCACCCAGCAGTAGGTACATTTAGTATCCATTTTATATTATGTACTGAGGAGTACTCTAAAATTGTGTTCCAATTTATTTGTTGTAATACATTATTGTTTCCTACAAAGTTTGTTCCGTTATCAGAATATATTACACGTGTACGACCTCTTCTTGCGACAAATTATTTATTCTTTCTTTCGGCAAAGGTGGCATTAGTATTTCAACTGCTTTGGACCTAAATCATTTGCAAATAGTGCATTGGAATATTACCTTCTTAATTGTGCGTCTTCCTCTCAGTATCCAGTACTTTTTTCTTAGTATTGTCACGATTCGTATAAATTCATATTTTTCCAAATTTTAATTAATTATTTAAATAACATCCTGTACATAAAACTTTGTTTAATTATGTCAACAATTTGTTTTAAATAGCAATAATGTGCAAGCTTGGTTATTTAATAATTATTAAACATTAGTTTTAATAACAATAAACTATGAGAAAGTTATAAAGGTAATGTCGAGGGTATGCACGAGGCTTTTTCCACAGGGAACGGATCCTCCCCATAGGAGGTCCCCCTTGTAGGAGATTCCCTGTAGCAGCTCCAGCTCATAAACTTCATAGTTTAATTTAAAAGTCTATTTTGTATTTTGAATAATTGCATTTTTGAATAGTTAGCTAAGGGTTGTGACATGTGAACAAGTATTAGTGGAGTTGGTAAGTCTACGTTTTGTGTACTATGTTATATTGACCCTGTATTTGTGTATGTCGAGTTAACACATTTTATATAATCGTTGTAATTACATTATACTTGTTTTGAGAACACTGTGTTTTCTTCAGACCTTGTTTAAAAACGTGTTAGGTTCTTACAGCAGGAGCAGAATCCTTATACAGTTAAGGGCTACGAAGCCAAGTTTAAGGCTAACTAGTGTTTATGTGATTGAGGCCCAAATTCATATATTTTGTTATTTAACCCCCGGAACATAGATAGTCCCATAAATATTTAAAACACGTAAATCGTGACATTTCTTTATAAAAATACGTATAACGTGACAGTATTCTGTCAATGCGACAATTCTTCTTTTGCTGATATCAACCATCTCATTTTTTCTTGTAGCCACCATAATTCTCATCGTTCAGATTTTCTTAAAAAACTTTCTTCCCTGAATATCCTTTTGCCATCAAGTATTTCTATTTGATTAAGTTCATTTAATGAGAAAATATATAACTTAATTATTGAATTTTTATTTAAAGAAAATATTAAAATATAAATAAATAAGCAAAAAATTATTCGGTTTACAAAAGTCTGTGGCAACAAAAACTACGTTTAGATGCCAATTCTCAAAAAAAAAAAAAAAAAACTCCAGCATGGCAATTTATTATGTGTGGATCAAAAATTAATTTTTTTATAAGTTCATGTTGAGAAGGCAGTAATATAGGATACTTGAAATCTTAATCATCTTCTCCATAAATTAACCTAGTTTTTGTTCTTATGATGCTTCTGTCATCTACGAATATTTCTAATCTTTTTATATTCTCATTATCTTTAAAACTTTCTAACTGGATAACTTTAATTATTTTTAGTTCTGCTTGTTCTATTTCTTCGGCAGTCAATTCGCCAATCAGTTTTTCTTTATTTTTGACTATTGTTGTTAAAAAACCTCATAATCCAGGATATCATCCTGACTATCATAATAAATTTAGAAAAGTAACTAAAATCTTTTGAAATAGTATTATTTACATGTGCTAGAGGGCTAACTGTCTCTTTCTTTCTAAATATATCTTCATTGGAGTAGTCAATGTTAAAACATGGCCAACTTTTAACATTATCACTTAGCTATTGTGGACCTTGCCACCATTTACTCTCTAGCAGATATTTGCAACTACATCCTCTTGAAGTTAAATCAGCAGGGTTTAATTTGGTAGGGATGTACCGCCACTGATCACTATTTGTGTACATTTTAATCTCTGACACCCTGTTCTGTACAAATGTTTTCCATGGTCCTTTGGACTGTAACCAACCTAATACTACCATTGAATCGGTCCAGTAAAACGTTTCCAAAGTACGAATGTCTTTAAACTTTTTAATACTCTCGCATAACCTAACACCAATCAAACTTGTTAAGAGTTCTAAACGAGGAATTGTTATATTTTTTGGTGCAATCCTTGACTTTGCTTGAATTAATTGTACTGTCACAGATTGACCAAAATTAACTCTCCAAAATATGCAACAGCCATAAAAGCTATTTGACTACTATCTGAGAAAACAGAAGAGTTGCTTTATCTAACTTAAATGTCTCTTTTGCATTAATAGCTCTAGGTACTGAACAATAACGCATGAAATGAATTTGTTTTAACCATTTTTCAAATTTAATGAATATATCATCTGGTAAAATACTAACCCAACCAAGTTTTAATTGCCATGTTACCTGTAATAATAATTTTAGCTGAATTATAACTGGGCAAGTCAATCCAATAGGATCGAATAATCTTTGAGCAACTGATAATAGACCTCTTTTTGTTTTTGGTGTATGCTCAAGTGTATTTATATTACAAATTAAATTATCATTTTTTGTATCCCATAATATTCCTAAGACTTTCACAAACTTTTTCTTTGGAGTATCATTTTCATTAGTAAAACCCCATTATCTAAGATTAAAATTACCTAGCCCCATCAGTTATTTGGATTCCGTAATTAAAGCATGTAACTCTTCTACACTATTAACGCTTGTTACAAGATTGTCTACGTAAGAGGAATCCTTTAACTTACTTGCAGTATTTTTTAAATGAACCGGAGCTTTATCTAAGTGATAATTAATAGTGGCTGCTGACAAGAATGGACTTGACTTTGCCCCAAAAACAACACGACAATGTCTATATATTTTCTTATTTTACTCCTCGTAGTTATACCACCAAAAAAATCTTAAAAAGTCCCTATCATTAGGGCAGATAGTGATTTGCAGAGAAGCCTTTTCTATATCTGCGTTAATTCCAAAAATACCTAACCTAAATTTTAATAATAATTTTGGAATTAGTTCAAGTACATTTGGTCCTGCTTTAAGACAGCTATTTAAAGAGTTACCAAATTCGTCTTTTGCTGGCGCATCAAAAACGGGACGTACTTTGGTGGTTTTACTTGCATCTTTTATAAGAGCATGGTGTGGTAGAAAATGTATAGATTGATAACCTGTAGTATCTTCACTTACTTTTTCTATGATTCCTAGTTTCTCCCATTCTAAAAATACGTTTTAATAGTCTGACAGCTTCTTGAGGCTGACTAGTCTTTTACTTGTTGCTTAACACACCTGGGCAATCTTTCCTCCCAAGGAAGTCTAATTTCATATCCACCTTCGGGATTAACTTTAATCGTTTTATAGAAGAAGTTTAATGTTCTTTCCTCCATCTTCTGCTTGGCTATAACCTCTGCTGGATCTGTTATACCTATAACTTCTAAATTCCACAGATCTGTAATAGAAAGCTGAGAAAGACAACAAAATATGTCTTTACGTGAAATGTCCTTATATTGGCCCATCCCAAACAAGTTTCTGTAGCCACCAACCCATTTCGTAAATTCTCATTATTTCTAGTTAATAAATGACCAAATAAATCAGCACCTAATAATAACTCTACTTCTGGTGATGCGGATGAAAAGGCCTTTCAGGCCAAATCATTTAAAATTATAGTTTTCCTTTTAAGTTCATTAATTAGTGATATATCTGTTAATCGAGGAATGAAATTGCATATTTTGTCTTGATCTAGAGCGTCTAATTTGAATTCAGAATTATCTTGTAAGTTCTGGACAACAATTTTATACTTATTTATTGTGCAGTTTTGGGGACATTTGAAGTCCGCCAAACACACCTTGAATAACATCTTCTGTATTTACTCTGATGTAACCTAATTCCTTTGCACAATTACTTAATATGTATGATTTCTGAGACCCTGTATCTAATAATGCACGTACAACTTTAACAGTATTTTTATTCGGGTTTATTATTTTTACCAAAATAGTCTGAAGCAATGTATTGCTTTGGGTAATATTTTAAAGAAGTGAGTTTTCTAAACTAGTGTTATCTTTTTGTACTTTAGGGTTAGATTACCTTTTAGTAATTAAATCTGGACACATAATTGGAAAATGTTTTCTAGAACAGACTAGACATTTAACAAATGTTTTACAATTACGCACAGAATGGTTAGTTTTCAGACACGCAAAACAACCCCGTTTGTTTATTATGTTTGTCTTTCTTTCCTCTAAGGTAATTTTTTGTGCTTTGATGCAATCCTGACTTGTGTCATTACAGCTACAAAATAGACAAATTTGACTTTTCTTACCCTTTTCTTACCCTTCATGATTCTTTATATTTCCAGAGAATAATGTTGCGGCTGTACTTATCTCTTTTTCGAGTCCTTGCTTTATGCCGCTAGTGGTAGTGAAATGGGAACAATTTGTCTCTTTTTCTGTTGCAAAACCTGCTTGTACTCTTTTAATTCTTTCTTCAGAGTCGACTTCACTTTGGAGAAAATCTAATAACATTTGCAAAGGGTTATTAATATCGGAATAAAATTTACCTTTACCCTCATCTATGTTCTATGTTGTATTGACACCTCTTATTGCGATGTCTTTCCCATGCTTTTAAAATGTCTTCAGGCAAAACACTCCACTAACGGAAATAACATAGCTGCATATTTTTCACTTGTAACACCCAATGATTCTAGAGATTTTAACTGCGTTTCTAAGTTGTCGTAAAGAGTGGTTAGTGACATACCTGAATGGGCATTATTTTTATGAAGAACGCGATTAAGTAGTTCACGGACATATACCTCGATAAGGATCTCATCTCTGGCAGAACGTGCTTCCAGTTTATCTATCGCCTTATAATAATTTTCTTTATTTGATGGATATCCTTCTATTAATTGTCTTGGATTAGAGCGTAATTCCATGGAACTTATCAGGTATTGAAATGTATCTTCTACGTCAATATCACAGTCTTCATGGAGTTTTTAAACTTCTTTATTTTTCTCCAAGGCACGTTGACATTTTATTCCATAGTGTATATGTTTAGACCTGTATTTTTCAGCTTCTTTTAATTCAGTGGTTATTTTTACATAGGAGTACATAGCATCTTTAATGTTCGTATCTAAATTGCATAACCTTTCTCCTTGGTCCTGTAGTGTGCATATTAGAACCTGCACTTGAAAATCATCAATGACATCATCTTTCAGTGCGGATTTGATTTCTGAAATTGAAGGCTTCTTTTAACTCGCCTCTTTCTACTTTCAAGTTCTCCATCGTAGGTCCTGTCACGGTCACCACAAATGTTGATAATAAATAAAGATATGGAGAATGTAAAAAATAATATTTCAGAAAAAATCGTTTCATCAGTCATCTTTCAAAATTGACAAAATTACAAAATCTATGAAACCATAGCGATTCGGATTATTTGAAACTAGGGCAACGATATGATTCCTAACAATCCCTACTATACATGGTATCCTATAAATTGTACACAGGTGACAGCAGTAGTATGTAGTATCTTTACGTCAAAATACGATTTGACAAATAATATAACTATGAAGACTAGAGAGGAGGCGAATCGGCAATGGTCAAATTTCAAATTTCCGTCCTTCTTTTTATAAAGTTCGCGAAATTGTCTGTAGTTGGCATGTCGAATAACAGCGGTGTCAATTTTCTATGTAAGTCAATGTAAAATGAAGTGATTTTTTTAAAAATTGCTAAAAAGAATCAAAATAATGTGAAAAAAGTACCTGAGTACAAGCAACATGAGTGACAAAAAACATCAAAGTAAGATTTATATCGTTCCAGATTGTAAAACAGGATACAAATCAAATGTAAAACTAAAGAAAACACAAGAGAAATTAATTCAATGTCTTTTTAAAGCTTCTAATGTAAGTAAAATAATGTATTTATGTCTAAATATAATATTTATTGTAAACTAGTTACAATATGTATCTTACGGAGTGTAGTTTATTTTATTACAAGTTTCTATAATATAAAATTTTACAGTCATAGATCCTGACTTACAAACAACAATAATTATACATTAAATTTAACTTACTAGAAAAAAAAATTATAGACTTTTAATGTTAGATAAAGAGTTGCGGCTGTTATTTTTTTGTTGAACCCCAATTGTGTCATTGTAAATGTTTTTTATAGCATACTAAACTATTAGAACAGTGGCAGCATATAAATCGTTCCTAGTGCCGATAAAGCACTTTCTAGAGATGATGCTGTTCTATACTTTTTAGAAAATATTATCAAATATTATGAGACTATTTTTACTGATAGTACTGTTATCTGTCAACTGTGTTTTATTTTGCTCTTAAAACTATATATATAGGTACAATTCAAAAAAATTTTGCCACAAAATTGTACTTATCAAATTTCAGCATTTAACAAACTTTTTCGAATTTGGTCATACCTACCTAATTTGTATTTTATACAGGGTGTTTCATTGGTAAAGGGACTCCCTTTAACCATGGATGGAGACCACCGAGGTACTTCCAAATAACCCATACTTAATGGGTCTTTCGACCTTTATAGCCGATATCAATTTGGCCTAAGTAGATGGGATTAGCCAGTTCTGGACCAAGTTCAGAGGCAAGGTCAGAGGCAATTGGTGTAATTAGTAATTACCCTAAGTACCCACCCCCCACCCTTCGAGCAAGTACCCCCCACCCTTCGAGCAAGTACCCCCCACCCTTCGAGCAATTAGCAAGTACCCCCCACCCTTCGCGCAATTAGCAAGTACCCCCCACCCTTCGCGCAATTAGCAAGTACCTCTGAATTACTCTGTACACCATGTTATTGCATAGTGTAATGAGTGTAATTGCATAGTGTAATGAGTATAGTAAGTACCTCTCAGTACACATAGTGATGTAAGGACCAACCAATTATTCTGTACTGAGTGTAATTGCATAGTGTAATGAGCATAGTAAGTACCTCTCATTACACCATATGCATACCTCTCAGACAGTATTTACTGTGTATATCACGTAGTGTAATAAGTCTAAGTACTTCTCTTGTTTACTGTTGTAGCATAGGGGAAATAAGTCGGCGCCATGCACACCCTTGACTCTCAACCGCCATAGCTAAAGTGAATCACCGGTCTTCGGCAGACACGCGCGATGTAAATATTGTTGGAAGGGGTAGTATCCCACCCTTTGCGCAATTAGCAAGTGCCTCCCAATTATTCTGTAAATTATATACTTTAATGAACGTAATTGAGTAGTGTAATGAGCATAGTAAGTACATCTCATTACCTCCTAGTGATTACTATGTATTTAGAATTTACGTTACTCTATACCGAAGTAACAAGAATTGGAGCTGTTCCCGTATATTATGAATAGGGGAGGGGAGCATAGTGGAGGTGGGGGTTTATTGAGAGGTATATAATATCACATCTATACGAATGAGATCAGTCGCGAGCTATAAGTGCGTTGGAAGTTTCATTATCTAATATCGAAATAATCATAAAAATAGTAGATATGTATAAGTGTAATTGCGGTTTAACATTTACAAGAGCAGATAATTTACGACGACATCAAAATAAAAGTTGTAATCTGATATCTAACCGCAATGGTGAATCATCCAGCGGTACGAAAAGAACCGCCAATTCAAGCCCGGATGTTTTACCGGTAAAACAAGCTCGTGTAATGCGAGTTTCACATCGTACCGTAGACCCACAAGTTCATAAAAGTAGATGTGAATCATGTAATGTAGACATCGCAACCAATCAGATGACATCACATATGAGGAGTCTTAGTCATAAAGAAAAGGCATGCACAATTCATGTCGATGGTATATATTTAATTAAGAGTGCATTTAAGTGCAGAATCGCAAGTTATAGAGTCAAAAGTGATGAAAAACATATAGACTATATAACATTTTTTGAGGCTATAAAAGTGAGGGTATTGGAATTGTTGAAAGTTGTTCTGAGGGCCCATAATGCCATTAAAGTTAATGCTACATATGTATTGCAGAGCCAAGATAATTCTGAAATCAAATCTTTTAATAGCATAAATCGAATACTAGATTTGCCGACGGATTTGGATGTGGTATATGCAAACTTTAAGGACGCCTTGGTATCTCAAACCGTAGACTTCCAACATAAAGATTCAGGTATAGTAGTTATATAATACATAATACATCGGTAACTAATAAATTATTCATTGTTTCAGGTTGGTCATTACAGGAAGTACTATTTCTAGAAGTTAATATAAATAAGTACTCTCCGTTAGGAGGCTGCTCATACATAAAGCTGCCTAAGTTTATTGAAACCAAGAAGGGTGTAGTGAATGTGCAGAATAATGATGCGTACTGCTTTGCTTGGGCCATCACATCAGCTCTATATCCAGCCAGAGATCATGTTAGCCTAATGTCATCGTATCCACACTTCGAGACCGTGCTGAATGTTGATGGCATTGAATTTCCCATGAAGCTTAAAGACATTTCAAAATTTGAAGACCTCAATGATATAAGTGTTAATGTTTATGGCTTGGAACATAGTTATGAAAATGGTAAGGCTAAATTTGAAATAGTAGGCCCATTACGATATTCCCGTAGAAGGTTAGGGCATCATATAAATTTACTGCTAATAACAGAAGATTCCGGTAATAGTCACTATTGTTGGATTAAAAGTATATCCAGATTAGTTTCGAGTCAAATAACTAAAAATGGTCATAAAAATTTTTTTTGTGACGGGTGTTTACTTTATTTTCCATCTGAAAGCGTCCTATTACGTCATCAATTGTGCGATTGTAATCATATATATACCAGTACACCATCAGTGGAGCTTAAAAAAGACAAACGCGGTAATTATGTCCCCGAAAATATACTGAAGTTTCAAAATTATGGTAAGCAACTAAGAGTCCCATTTGTAATTTATGCCGATTTTGAATCGATCCTAAAACCTATAGATCATTGCGAACCAGATCCGGAAAAAAAATTCTCCATCCCTACATACCAACATGAGCCATATGCTTTTGCATATCTGATTAAATGTTCATTTGATGATTCATTGACGAAATTTGTAACTTTTACCGGCGATAATGCCGCGAGCGATTTCGTAAAACGCTTAGAGGATGATGTATTAACTATTTATAATACTCATTTAAAAGACATTGTTCCAATGCAGCGACTGTCTAAAGATGAAATAGATGATTTTAACACATCGACTATATGCTCTATTTGCGATGAGACCTTTCAAGAAGGCGAAGTTAAAGTAAGAGATCATTGCCATCTTACCGGTAAGAAAACACCCGGCGCCGCGCATAGCAATTGTAATTTAAATTATAAAATCCCGCAATTTGTCCCAATATTTTTCCATAATTTGAGTGGGTATGACAGCCATTTATTTATTAAAGAATTATATGGGGAAGGTGAGAGAGCCGAAGTTATTGCCCAAAATAAAGAAAAATATATTTCGTTCATAAA
The DNA here is from genome assembly GCA_927349885.1 of Psylliodes chrysocephalus. NCBI lineage: Eukaryota > Metazoa > Arthropoda > Insecta > Coleoptera > Chrysomelidae > Psylliodes > Psylliodes chrysocephalus. The sequence goes on from OV651817.1 coordinate 9,490,962, forward strand.
ACCATTGTACACCCATAGCTATGTAGATAGAGACGGTATTTTGAGAAAAAATTACATAAAACTCAGATTTTTGGATAGTTACAGATTTTTAGCGGATTCCTTGGTTGGGCTGTCGGAAAACTTGCCATCAGAATTTTTTGTTGAAACAAGGAAATGTTTTGCAGAAAAAGAAAAATTTGATTTGATGAGACAGAAAGGGGTGTTTCCATATAATTTCATGGATAATATATTGAAATTAGATCACCCAAATTTACCCTCAAAAGATGAGTTTTATGATAAGTTAAATGATTGTCACATATCCGACGAGGATTACGCGAGGGCCCAGAAAGTGTGGGATGTATTTAATTGCCAAACCTTGGGATCGTATTCTGATTTATATTTAAAATCAGATGTTCTAATGTTATGCGATATATTTGAAAATTTTAGAGATGTATCGCTTAAAGCATATAAACTAGATCCAGCGCAATATTATACATCTCCAGGTCTGTCATGGGATGCGATGTTGCGCTACATCAAGGTGGAGTTAGAGTTGCTGACAGATATTGATATGATTAATTTCTTCAAAAATAGTATACGTGGCGGTATCAGTCAATGTGTGGAAAGAAAACATATTGCCAATAATCAGAATTTATCGGAATATAATCCCTTCGAGCCAAAGTCCTCTATACACTATATTGATGCCACAAATCTCTATGGGTATAGTATGAGTCAGCCACTACCCACAGGAGAATTTGCATGGTTATCGACCGAGGAAATTAATCAACTCGATGTAATGTCAGTTGATGATCTCGGGGATTATGGCTATGTATTAGAAGTTGATGTAACATATCCACAACACCTTCATGATAAACACGTCGATTTACCATTTTTAGTGGAGAATATAATTCCACCTAATTCTAAAACAGAAATCCCCAAACTGGTGCCGAATTTAAACCACAAAGACAAATACATACTACACTATAGAAACTTCAAGCAGGCCATAAATAATGGACTAATTGTAACTGAAATTCATCGCGCCCTCAAGTTTAAGCAGTCACGTTGGCTGAAAAAATACATCGATCTCAATACTAATATGAGAAACAATGCCAAGCACACATCTGAGAGAAATCACTTTAAGCGCATGGTCAATAGTGTGTACGGGAAAACTATGGAAAACGTGGATGACAGACGAGATATTTACCTTAAAACCCACTGGGTTAGTAAGAGAAATTCCCCAGGCGCAAACAATTTAATTGCTCGACCGAATTTTAAGTCTTGTTCTATATTTTCAGAACACTTTGTGGCTATACATATGGGTAGAACCAAAATATGCTATAACAAACCATTGTACATCGGTTTCACAGTGTTGGAATTGTCAAAAGTAAGGATGTACGATTTTTATTATGGAATATTAAAACAGCAATTAGGTGATCAAATTTCATTACTTTACACAGATACCGATAGTTTTGTACTTAAAGTTGATACAATTAATTTTTATGAATTTATGGGGAGAAATATAGAACATTTCGACACATCTAATTATAAAACGGATAATAAATTTAACCTACCCGTAAGTAAACCAATATTGGGGAATTTCAAAGATGAGTATCCAAATCAGGCCATCAGCACATTTTTAGGGACAGGCGCCAAGGCCTACTATATTAGATCAGACGAAAAAGAGACCAAAGCCGCTAAGGGAGTAAAAAAATGCGTAATACAAAGCAGCTTAAACATGTCGGATTATCAAAAGATTGTAGAAGGCGGGGGTAAGATATTTAGAAAAATGAATACATTCAGGAGTAAGTTACATGATATATATATACTGAAATGAAAAACAAAGTCGCATTATCTTACAACGATGACAAAAGGTTTATAATACCAAACACCGTGAAAACTCTACCGTGGGGACACAGAGATATTCAGGAATATCGTAATGGACCTCGAAAAACTGTAGCCGAATTCAAATATAATGTAGCCAATATTGTAAATAATGTTAGTGATGAAAATAGATTAGAGTTACTGTTAAGACTATTATTAGATGAAATGTAAATAGAAAATTAATGTTTATGAAATATATATGTAACAAATTATTGTGACTTTTTTTTACCAATATCAAACTATCTCTCCCCTCCACTCCCTACTCATTCCAACGGCTATAAATAGCGGATGCCCACAGTTAGATATTCATTCCACTCCAGCCAGTCCGCTCAGAAAATCAGCAAAAATGTCCATCAACATATCAGCCATAATTACCAGGGAGCAAGCTGATAAGGAGCTTGAGTGGTTGAATTCAAATTGGGGGAAGTTCCAACCAGAGGCGCAACAAATCAGTCAAGTGATGGTAAACGGGGCATCTGATGAGAAGAAGAAAGAAAAAAAACGTAAATAATGGTATTTGAAGAGATGTAAATTTTAATAAATATATGTATGTGCAAATTTACTTTGAATAAATATTTATACCAATCCATGTATATCATTTCTCATTTTTCATTTTTTTTAAAAGAAAAAAATTCTTCAAATAAAAGTTGTTTGTAATGTAATTCTCTATAATTTTTGTTCTATACATAATTCCCATAAAATCGACCGTAATCGAGAAATTTGACAAAAAGTGTAAAATTACCCCCACTCTCCATAAAAAAACATCTGTGTCGGCTTTATTTGAAATGCGATAGGGATCATATTATATGTATGTACAGAGAATCAAAAAAGGAATAAAAAAAATTTAGTTACCCCCACCCCCTCCCTAAAACAGCCGCCAACAATTGCATATCTCCGTAACGGTAAGAGATAGAATTTTTTCCTTGAGGGGGGGGCCTATGGGGGAGGGGAGAGGGGGGATGGGTTGGGTGGGGGGTATGGGGCGGGTTAAACTTTGGTCTTTTATTTTTTTTTCCATTGGGTAAAAGGGGTCTAGGGGTCAAGATAAAAAAATTAGGCGAAAAACATCTGTGCCGGGTTTATTTGAAATGCGATAGGGATAGGGATCATAGGGATAGGGATTATAAAAACAAAAAAGAAAATAAAAAAAAAAATTACCCCCACCCCTATAATTTTTTGATTTTTTTTTTGCTAGGGTGTTGGGGAAAAAAAAATTTTAGGTATTTTTTTTATTTTGATTTTTTTTGATAGGGTGTTGGGGAAAAAATTTTTTAGGGGGTATATTTTGTATTTTTATTTTTTTTTTTATAGGGTGTTGAGGTAAAAATTTTGGGCCCTGCGATGCGCGCGCAACACTCCCACTCCTCACAACACTCCCACTCCTCCCCACTCCTTTCGATTGATGTATATACCCAGCTACAGCGCATTATCATTCAGTCTGGTTCAGCTCACCACACCAGACAGACATGGCAGAAATCGCCGAGTGCGACTCTACAGATATGGTTGATATTGTTGACCTATTGTCAGCCGGGTGGGACACCGAGTTGAATGGTCCATGCGACTCCACATCGGGGTTCACACTGCAGCCGCCCGGTGTCTACGAAGTAGACACCGATCCGAACAGTGAGTCGGAGAGTGGCGACTCCTCGGACTGGTGGGATGACGACATCGACCCTCCGATCGACGACGACATCTCCGATTGGGATGCCGATGCCGATCCCGACATCGGCTTGGTGGTTTTTGACGATTCTGACTCGTAAAGACCACCTACCTTGGCCAGACAACGGCCCTTTTCAGGGCCATCAAAAAAATTCATAGTAAAGGCAGTGCCTTTAGATAAGTCTTAATGTTATACGCAGCTATTGACTCGCTTTCCATAGATGCGTGAGCGCATGATGTTGTGAGTGTCTCCCCTCCGCTTCCAATCTTTTCGATCACTATATATTCGGAGATCAGCGCTAGGAAATTCAGTTTACTTCAACTCGTTGAGTAACTAACATGGCCGATATAATCGAAGTAGCCGAATGCGATTCGACGTCCGGAGTAGATACGAGCTGGGGTCAAATGACCGACTTGGATGGGGTGTGCGATACCACCCATGGTCTCCGAAGACCAAGGCGACCATCAACGCCACCCGGTCCATGCGACTCGCGCGTCCTGATATTGGACGTGCATGACGTGTGGTGTGGCACCGACACTGAGTCGAACACCGACTCGGATGCTGAGTCCGGGTCGGATGCCGATTCGGAGAGCGATTCTGACTCGCAATAGGGTATCTGCCCTCGTCAGAAAAAAAACGGTTCTTTTCAGAACCAACAAAAAACTATAAAAACGGTTCTTTTCAGAACCAACAAAAACTTATTACAAATAATTTGCCCCAAGAGGACAATCTATTTTATTTAGAGGTATGCACAGCCTTACACCAATATGGCTTAATAAATTATATATAGTACTTTATGAAATACCTCGTATTAAGATTGAATATTATTTAAAATATATTATGCGGTATTCCAAAAATGTATGAGCATCATGTTACAGTCGCAAGATGTTACCCTATGAAATGCCGAGTATTGCAATTTAATAATACATACTAATATGCCGTATACCCGAAATTTGTGCATTGTGTAGTTAAAAATATGATCATTGGTTCGATGCGCAATGGTCGTTATTTACAATATGAGGCTGTGAGAGTCTCCCCTCCACTCCCACCCTGACACTCTTCCCGATTTTACTATATATACGAGCAATCAGCGCTAAGAAATTTAGTTTATTTCAGCTAGCTGAGTGAACTACTAAACTTTTTCAGTTATTTTCAGTTATTTTCAGTTATTTTCAGTTATTTTCAGTTTTTAACATGAGTTGCAATGACGAGACAACCAATGCCATCAACAGCTTCCTTATGGAGCCCAAGAGCAGACTGCATGATTGTATGACAGATGACGACTTTGATCTGGAGATGCTGCTAATGTCAATCGGACCCGTGTCACCTGTGTCGCGAGTAAGTGACATCCCGCTACCAGCCCCGGTACCAGCCCCCATTTCAGCCCCGGTACCAACCGCATTACAAACCTATGTAATTGACGATAGCGGGGATGAGTTTGAAGACTCGCCAAAGATTATCGTCCATACGGATATTCGTGTCCCTAGACTGCCGGCAGCGACAAAAAGATTGTCAGTGGTTGCACCTAAAACCAAGAAGCCGAGAGCCCCAAGGAAGCCGAGAGCCCCAAGGAAGCCGAAGGTCGCACCAGCACCAACATTGTTGCTGGTACCCTCGACAAGCGTGGTGGCTTCAACCAGCCGAGCCGAGCCGAGCATACCATCATCGCAGGATGAACTTAGTATGCGGCTCAATAAAGCAATGCTCGCCGTGATGAATCACCAGACGCGGTTAACGGCAGATAGGGAGCAGTTGGAAATAACCCGATCTACCTACAAAGAATTGAAGATGGAGGTGGATGAGGAAGAAAAGGCCATGGAGGTAGCCTCAGCGCCAATTCAGTATAGGCTGGACGAATTGGATGAGGAAAATAGTCGCATCCAACTACACATCGCCGACTTGCAGCGGCAGTTGGAAGAGGTCGTACATCGCCAACATGTTGTGCGCCAAAGCCAGGTGGATGCGGGTATTGAAATGTCAAGGGTCAAAGAGGCCCATCCGGGACATGAAGAGCGGAAGAGGGCTTGCGAGGCGATGAGGGTGAAATGCGATGAAGTGAGCGAACGGGCGCAGGCGACAAAGGAAGGCATTTCAAAGTGGTTAGATCACATCAATTCGGATCCGGGCGGCAGTTGATAAAATTAAAAAAAATGCAATGTGCCATACTAATACCTAGGCGATGGTGGCGTGGAAATTTAGTAAAGGGTTCTTTTCAGAACCGCTGAAATATTTTTAAATGAAAGATTAGATATTGCATCACTTGCAATAATATAATTTTAAGATATAACAGTTTTTTGTTGGGAGTCTCCCAATCTCCCACAATCTTTCAGATCACTATAAATACTCACCGCACACATACACATATAGTTCTTAAATAGATATTCAACCTACATTCTACTTGAAGACCTCGCGCTACTATGCATACTTTAAGCGATGATTGTTCTATGAGTAAGCGCCTCACTTGCAAGATTTGTACCGATAAGGAAGTGCAAATGGTTTTTATACCATGTGGGCATGCCGTATCTTGCAATAGCTGTAGTCGATCTGTAGTTATTTGTATTATATGCAGAGCGCCGAGTAATGCTAGAGTAAAATTTTTTCTGACATCCAACTTTCCGGAACTAGATGCACCCTACTGAGCGTGATGTTATGCAGGGGAGGTGGTAAATTCGAGGGTTGGGAGAGTGGAGGTGGGAATACATAACCATATATAAGGAGGTCCCGACCACTTACCAGCATCAGTCACTTCGCTGTAGCTGACCATTAAGAATATTAGAAAGCCGAAAAAATAAAAAATAGCAAAGATGGATGGACAAATTGTTGTTGTTGATGTTGATGCGGTTGAGGAGATCGAGCGTCAGCTCTCCTTGTTGGCGCGTTTTGATGCCAACAAGCCAGGCATTGACGAATTTTGGGACGCCATAGAACGTGATGTAAGTTTTTAACTATTACCTTATGTTTATAAAATATCTAGTTATTATGCTTATAAAATATCTAATCAATATACTTCTTTACAGGCTGCTGATGCCGCTGCTGCCGCTGCCGACGGTGATGGAGAAGGCGTGGCTGGTCTAGCGCAACTTGCCGACGAGGATTTGGGTGCTGTTGGTCCGGCACCACTCGTCGAAGAGGGTGAAGACGCCGTTGGTCCAGCCCCACCCGCCGATGAACCCGCCAGCGACGACGATGATGAGGGCATTGAGGCTGATTGCCCTGGATCACCGACTTCAATAAGAAGGGAGCTGGCTGTATTTCAGGCCAGAGGCGGTAACCACTTCTGCGTTACATCCAGCTCCGTTATTGTGAAGTTGGTTATTCCCGGCATGGAACGGAGCAAACGTCTGTGCAACCCCTGCTTTCTTTATTACGAGCAGATGGAGGTCGAAAGAAATCCAAATGCCAGGTACATACACGAGCATCAGCATTTTGTTGTAGAAGGGGGGGATTTGGAGGATCCGCAAACATGTGATGTATGCGCCCGATATATTTCCCACTTCTGCGACACAAATGTTTGCCCTGTATGCATCGGCGCTTGAAATAAAGGAGTCAGGGGTTGCAATACGGCGGCTTTGTTATGCATCCAATGACCCTCTATATATTAGTTTTAGATTTAATTTGTATAATTGTTTATTATTTAAGCTTTCTGTATATATTTAAGTGTAAGTTATTTTATTATTGTATATGTAGTAGTTAATAGGGAAATAAAACTTGTTTTTTTTAAATCTTTATTTCATTTAATATCCATACTAAACAATATCATTTATATTAATCCAAGAGTTTTCTTGCTGTGGGAATCCCAACCACTTCACCAAGGCTTTGTCCCCTTTTGTCCGAATGACCTTTTCCACTAAATAAACATCTTTCCAATTTGTTTTTAATAATTCCAACTCATAAAATGAGCCTTTAATCGATTGACCATTCATATCTTCTAGAATGTATGTTACGGGGTATGTGCTATTTATTTTTCTTATTTTGAATAATTCAGTTGTATAGTTAGCAGTATACCCTTTTTCAAATATGCTTTTATATTTACTTATTCTTACGACATCGCCGACACGATATTTCGGTTTTTTACGCCTTACTTTATTTTTGTTTTGCCTATATTGGTTGAGTTTAGTTGTCGGCAGGACATCTATTGGCTTCATACCTATGATTGAATGCGTGGTGTTATTATACTTATTAATGACACCGTTTATAATATCTATCCAATTGTATTTCCCTCTTATAGCCATTTTTTTATATAATAGGGATTTTATCGTACGAATCACACGTTCTGCCATTGACGCTTTCATTGTACTATAAGTCGAATAGTGATTTATATCATATGTTTTCATTACTTTCCCAAATTCCTTGTTATAATATTCTGTCCCTTGATCCGTTTGTAGATTTTTAGGATGATGTGCGCAATTTTGGAGTATATCTAAAAAGGCATTTCTAACATGTAAGCCTGTTTTATTTTTTAATGGTCTCGCCCACACATATTTCGTATAACAATCGATGACAATTAGAATATATCTGTAACCATCGTTTTCATCTTTATAACTTTGCATATCAGCCAAATCACTCTGCCACAAGTCGGCATATCCTTTTACAATAGTCCTTCTTCTGGGAAAATTTCGACGGGCAGATCGGTGGATTTCTTCAATTATTTGGTGCTTAGACATTCTTTCCAATTAAAATACAATTTTTTATTCAATCTTTTTGATCCTTTCTTCCAGTCCTACTATAATTTTCGATAAAACCGCTGTATTTTGTCCAATACTTCCTTTGACGCTTTCAAGGTCTCGAAGAATTTCCGTATTACACTTAAATGAATTTATCGGTAAGATCAGTTAAACGGTTCTCTAAAATTATAGTAAAATTTTTTATGCCTTTTATTTCACTTTCCAAAATATCAACTTTAGTAATAATTTTTAAAATATTACTTTTTGTAGTGGTAAGTATGTCCTCAAAAAATTCTCTATTGTGCTTCACTATTTGTAACATCGATTGGTATTTAACATTAACATCGCCAATACTATTGCTTGACACAGTTCGATGTTCAAATACTAATTTCTTAAGTTCACTCTGCTGATTTTCGAAATAAATAGTAGCTTCGCGTAATACGTTTTTAATGGATTCCGTTAAAGCTTTTAAAACGTGATCTTTTGCTTGCCTAGTAAGATCGTCAACATATCCAACCGTTACAGCGTCGGTCGATTGTTCTGGCTCTCCGAGGTTCACCAACCGTTTGGTTTGCATATCATAATTACCGTCACCTGTTAATTTGAATCCAAGACCCCTCTTTTCTCGAATAATTACGCGTTGATTTTTCTTTTTTCTTCCGAATTTATCTACAATGTTCCTTGAAGACATTCCGTTTACGACTGACCTCTACAGCGCATGTATTTAATATATTATTCGCTCTTCTCTTAATTCTTCAATTATAGATAAAATTTCATTATCGTGCCCAGTATGGCCGGCTTGCTTTGAACTCCATAATAAACGCAATCTAGCTACCAATTCTCTCGGCTTGTTCCAATAAACGTATGTGGGTTTAGAGGTCATTATTTTTTTGTATTTAGGTATTTTTGAAAACCCTCCACCCTTTATCTTTACCGGAGAGAACAATGGTCTAATAATTTTTCTCAATTTATTTACATTTTTGTTACTTAGCCCTTTGGACTCGTCATACTCCTTAAAGGCCGCTCCGGTAAGTTGTAATATTTCCTTATATGTATCCATAGTCGCATTACTTACCTTCTTAGGGCTTCGATAAAATAGTAGCTCATACAATTCCGGATTGCCGTGGTAGTCAGCAACTCTTCTATCCCCATCCCAAAACGAGATTTTGCCATCAGAAAATTTTACTTCTAAATTACCAACCATTGTTTTCATGTCTTTGTCCATATATACGCCGTACCGAGTATCATAGCGTTTATTACCTCGCGATATTTCTTCTAAATGCTTATTAATATATTTTTTATCATCATCATCATCATCATCATCATCATCATCACCATCACCGCGGTCGGATATTGCACTTTCAAAACTTTCTCCATATTTTGTCGAGTCCGGTGATATTGACGCGAGTTCCCTTTTCATGCCAGATCTTTCTTCTTTAGTGTTAGCGGGGTTTTCTTCTTTAGCGTTAGAGGGGTTAGAGGTTGCGGCTTTTGAAATTGTTTTCAACGGTTTCGTCAGCGGTTCATACATTTTTTCTAGAGCTTGCAGAGTTTCAACGCGCCCACTTTTTAAGGCATTAAATTTCTGTCTAACCGAATCGGAGACAGCGGCCAGCTCCGATTTGATGTCGAAATGTTTTTTATTGCTATACATTTTAATCGCTGAAACCACCTGCCGCCTTGGACGCTACTTGAAAAATAACGCGTATTGCATTGTTTAGGGGTATATGAAGCTATCGAATCCTTTCTTATATCTACCGGCGCTTATATCTTTATCTTTATCTATCACTAGAAATCCATGCTTTTCACCCCAACATTCCACACATATTTCTTGAAATTTTCTAAAAGACACGTCTGGAGCTACATGGTCTGAATATATGTGACGTAGGTTTAGGTCATCTTGTTTAAATATAATTATTAGATTTGCGTTGTCTCTATCAATTGTTTCGGAATCTTCGAATACGTTTGAGCCAAATAAAAGCAATCTATATTTCTGTGTCGCCCCATACTAAAATATGATCTAATAACATCTTGTTTTTCACAAATCACATCATCAAATATAAATATGGAATTTGGTTTGGCGTCTACTGGTTGAATTATATCTTCATTATTGTTGAACGTAAAATAACCCAACCCTTTTATCGGAGTCAAAACTTCATGCAAGTACTCATACTTCTTCTGGTATAATGATTTTGAATAAATATATACATTTTCAAATCGTAGCCCATTTGGTTGAATGAGTAGTGATAACATAACATTTGTTTTACCGCAATTTGATGGTCCTATTAGAAGGCCGCGCATTGTATCGGGCAACAATGGGCCGTGTCTAGGAATCTTATTTTCACTAAGCCCATCACCAACTTTTTCATCTAAATTCTCCACACAGATACTATTTTGTGCTTTGACTATGCGCATCGTTTGACTGTCTTTGGCTATATAAACCATCGCTCATGTAACATTCATTTAAATGCCTAGCGTCAAACGAGTGCGATCTATCACTAAACGTTATTCAAAAAGAAAGTGTGGAAAAGGGTTTGTTAATTCCCTAATAAATAAATTACCATTTGAACTGCACATACCGGGGTACCAATATTGTGGGCCAGGTACGCGCTTACAAAAACGTTTAGCGCGTAACGACCCCGGAATAAATGAATTAGATAAAGCCTGTAAATTACATGATATCGCTTATTCTAAAAGTGCAAACGATTTGAAAGCTAGACATATTGCTGATAAGGACCTTCAAGAATTAGCTTGGACTCGGTTTAAAGCTAGCGACGCGTCAGTTGGTGAAAAAGCAGCTGCCTGGACTATCACAAATATTATGAAAACAAAGCGAAGTTTTGGTATGGGCCATAAATTACGGTCTAGAAAGCGGCGTCGCGGAACAAAAAGCAAAAAACGAATTGCTTTCGGTAGAGGAATTGTCAGTAAGATTAAAGGGGTATTAAAGACATATGGCGGACAGAAAATGGGGGAAAAAACACTTAAGAAGATGGCTGCATCATCTCTCATGGCTGCCCGAAAATATGTTAAAGCAGCTGGGGGAAAGAAAAAAATTATTATTCCCCGTATTATACCGATACCAAAAAAAAGGTGGATTTTTACCATTAATACCTATTTTTGCTGGATTATCTGCATTGGGGAGCTTGGCAGGAGCGGCATCCGGAATCGTCAAAGCAGTGAACACCGCTAAAACAAATAGTCAACAATTAACAGAAGCTAATCGACACAATAGAACCATGGAAGCCATCTCTCTAGGAAAAAACGGTAAAGGATTATACTTAAAGCCCTATCGAAAGGGGTTGGGCCTTTACATGAAACCATATCGGCCAAAAAACTGGTAAGTTCACTACCTCGAAGACCTCTCAGTAATTTAGACATACAATCTTTTGCCAAAAGATTCAAGATTCCCTACTTTCGAGGTGTGTATATGAGAGATAATTTACCAAACTGCGGGCCACTAAAAAACGAATCAGCCATTGTAAATTTGGATAGTAGTAGCGGGCCAGGAACACATTGGGTCGCTTACAAGAAAAGAGATGCGTCCTCAATATATTTCGATAGTTATGGTGATTTACCCCCACCTTCAGATTTAATTAGTTATCTGTATAAAGGGCGTTGGCCGGTATCTGAAGTTCACTATAATTATAAACGCTACCAGAAGTTTGATACTGTCCTATGTGGACATTTGTGTTTGCAATTTCTTCTCTCTGAAGGATGAATACCCATGATGAAGAACAACCTAAGGATTTTTCTAAAAATGAATCTATCGACGTAAATGATGGTCCGACGGTATTTTCGAAACGTGGGTCAATTGACGTAACCGACGATCCAACACCAAAACACGTAATTTGTTGTTTTTGTAAAATTCGAGAACTGAAAATTTCCACTAAAAAGCGAGTTTATAATTTATGTAATCGAAAATAGATTTCGAAGTCAGTGTGACATACTTCTTAGCCATGTCAAGAACATTTAATTTGTCGTCCATAGCGTCAAGCATTCTCAGCAATGATTTTTTTCCGCCCATCGAATTGGATGTTAATAAACAGTATGGTCTTGGATTAATAGCATTTTATGCCTACCATTCTATCAAAAATATCACCTCAAAAAATAATATCATCTGTTTAGAGGTGGTAGACCCAGAAAAGTTTTGGGCAGATGTGGTGCAGCGAGAGAAGAGTTGGACCGAGGAAGGCAGTGCACCGAAAAAAATTAATGTACGTGTGGCACCCGGCGCTTATGAGATTGATGAAATTAATAAGTTCGTCCAAAAAGCTATATATGACTATCTATATCCGGATACCAAAACTATTATAAATCAGGGAGAACTTGATGCTATGTTTAAATTGTCGGCGAACAACAACACTCTAAAATGTGAAATTTCATCTAAATTCATAATCAACTTTGATTGTGACAACAGTATAGCTAGCCTCTTAGGATTCAGTAATTCGAAGTGCCCGCCAAGGCCTCAAGCTTATGTTTCTTCAATGCCGATTAATATTATGAACCTCCACCTTGTTCAATTGGATTGTAATATTATTTCTGGTTCCTATATAAATGGGAAAGAAGCCCACACCCTTTTTTCATTTGACATAGACGTTGAGCCAGGATACAAACTGACGAAGGAACCTCATAACATTATTTATCTACCAGTCATACCTGCCGGTCGGCAATACCTAGACAACATTACTATCCGAGTTGTAGATGATAACGGTGAGTTGATTGACTTTGGGGAGGAAACTATCAATATCACACTCGAGTTAAAGGAGATAAACTAATATGGGATTCTGCTTCAAACCACGACATTCAACTAGCACCCATTTAAATAATCATATAAATAGAATCGAAGGGAAAAACATGAACATTCGTCGAGTAACTGTAAAGCGAAGAAGACTTCTGTTGTCTAATAAAGATTATAAATTTCTTCAATCTATTGGATTCCATATAAGATATTAAATAATGGCTGTTTATGTAAGAAATGAGATGTTGGACGTATTTGAAAAGCCGATCGTCGATAACTCAATCAAAAGATGCGGTGGATATATTCACCCGCCTACGGGATCGCCAAATTACAAACATTCTGATACAATCACCTTTACGATCAATAATATGGACCTGAATCTCTTAATTTGCGATAGTTACATCAATATAGTTGGAACATTTAAGCCAAAAGAGGCTAATAAAAAGTGCTATTTGGCCAACAATGCTCTTCCTGGCCTATTTGAAGAAATTAGATATGAAATGGGTGGACAAAAGATTGCTGAATGTCGAAAACCTATTATAACGACAGCAATAAAAAATATGGTGTCATATGGTGAAAAACATGCGAAATTATTAGAAACATCCGGTTGGGGCCTCAGCGAAGAGAATCAAGTTTTGGTTGATTCAACGAGTAATACATTTACAGGTAGAATCTTATTAAAACATCTATTTGGTTTTGCTGAATCTTACAAAAAAGGGATAATAGGTGTTAAGCATGAGATGACTGTAATAATTGCTCGAGCATTCGAAAATTGCTATATAGGAGAAGTCGATGCAGACATAACTATCACTAAAATGGATTGGATAGTCAAACACATTACTCCCGAAAATGATGCAGATGTTCTCATGTATAAAAAAATTAATGACAAACATTTGCAATCCATTAAAATACCGCACCATAAATGGGATCTTTATGAATTACCTACTCTAAGACAAACTTCTAACGACATATGGGCGATTAAAACCACTACATCCATGGAACGACCTAGATATGTAATTATTGGATTTCAAAATACTTCTTTTACTGAAAACAGGAAAGAAGATGTGACGGCGTTTACGGCTGCTGATATAAGCAATATCAGATTATATCTAAATTCTGAAGTTTACCCATTAGAGCGTTGGAATTTGGATGTTGGGAAAAAGTTGGATACTCCCGCTTATTATGCTTATGAAGATTTTCAGCGAAGTTACTATAAAAAGGAAAATCCTGAGCCGATGTTAGGCCTGAATGGCTTTAGAGCGAACCCTCTATTCGTAATTGATTGCAGTATGTATCCAAAACCAATCAAATCTTCAACTGTGGATGTCAAGGTTGAATTCGAAACACGTAAAATGCAGTTTCCCGCCAACACTAAAGCGTATGCGCTTATTATTCATGAAGCTCTTATAAGTTATAATGCACTAGATGGCACTGTACACACTGAATATATGCCATTGTAGTTCATATAATCTAATTTACTGTATCCAAACTTATACCTGTGTTCGCTTTTAACAAAAATAAAAAGATGTAACCTTTTTTAAATAAAAAACAATTAAACTATGTATATTGTTTTATTTATATTTTAATCACAGATAGATAGATATATTATATAAGTAATCCCTAATCCATTTCGTCATCTGTCTCATCATCAGCCTCATCGTCTGCATCTTCATCTAAACCATGTTTACTCCTTATTTGCGGGGTGATGTATGGTAAGGCCTCGTTCAAGAAGCGTTTCAAACTTAGGGTAACCATCTTCTCACAGAATGTATCTAAGTCCAGCTCACATGCATTATATTCGCAGCAAAGACTGCTGCCTTTACAGTATTTCTCATAACAATCGTTTTGATAGGCCACAGCTTCTGGAAACAGCCATACCTCAGCGTCGTAATTGATGGAGTGTAACGCATCCATCGCCAGTGCGTCCAGTTCCTTTCCAAGCCTGCTTATTGCTGATTCTAAGTCGATGGCTTTAGGCCAGTGCTCTTCGGAATACATCATCCACATGTCGAAATAATCTGAAACAATATTTGGCCGTTATTAAATGAACAAATATTGGTCAAGTTATACTTACGATAAAATTGTGGAAATTCTTAATGAAATATTGCGTATATTAGATATCTATATGTGTTTAAAAGTAAAAAAATATTTACAGTGACTCTACCATGGATTTAACTAATTGATTGCTGGCCAACTAGATCGATTCTTATATGAGACCTAGTAGTTGAGTTGTAACACGGCTTTTCCCCTAAATAGGCCATGGCATATTGGCCAGTAGAATCATTTATCATAGCAATGACTTCGGGTGGCATTATTTCAAAAATGCGTCTCGGTAACCAACACTGGAAAAGCTCCTGTGAGTGCCGATCAATTAAATGAATAAGTAAACATTTACCATATCTGGTATCTTTGACCAATATCGTTTTAATAATATAAAGTTGACCTATAACCAATGACTTTAGTTCTCTTTGGTCCAATATTGTGGGCCAGTCTCCAAGTAATTTATTAACCGCATCAATTTGCGTTTGAGCCATAGTAGAATACAAATAAATATTTTTTTTACCTGTATAATACACAATACTACACAATACTACACTCAGTTATTATTTGAAACTTCTAAAGACTCTTAAAGCTTACGATTTTAAACTGATTCCATTTGGATATGAGATCGCTATATATCCTCCCTAAAAATCCCCACCTCCACTATGTTTTCCTTCTCAATATTCATAGTATGTAATATAGAATACAATAGTAATCACTAGGAGGTAAATAGTAATGACTATTTAAGCGGTACTTACAAGGTGTATAGAGTAATGAGATGTACTTACTATGCTCATTACACTACTCAATTACGTTCATTAAAGTATATAATTTACAGAATAATTGGGAGGCACTTGCTAATTGCGCGAAGGGTGGGATACTACCCCTTCCAACAATATTTACATCGCGCGTGTCTGCCGAAGACCGGTGATTCACTTTAGCTATGGCGGTTGAGAGTCAAGGGTGTGCATGGCGCCGACTTATTTCCCCTATGCTACAACAGTAAACAAGAGAAGTACTTAGACTTATTACACTACGTGATATACACAATAAATACTGTCTGAGAGGTATGCATATGGTGTAATGAGAGGTACTTACTATGCTCATTACACTATGCAATTACACTCAGTACAGAATAATTGGTTGGTCCTTACATCACTATGTGTACTGAGAGGTACTTACTATACTCATTACACTATGCAATTACACTCATTACACTATGCAATAACATGGTGTACAGAGTAATTCAGAGGTACTTGCTAATTGCGCGAAGGGTGGGGGGGTACTTGCTAATTGCGCGAAGGGTGGGGGGTACTTGCTAATTGCTCGAAGGGTGGGGGGGTACTTGCTCGAAGGGTGGGGGGTACTTGCTCGAAGGGTGGGGGGTGGGTACTTAGGGTAATTACTAATTACACCAATTGCCTCTGACCTTGCCTCTGACCTTGGTCCAGAACTGGCTAATCCCATCTACTGGCCTATTTCTTTCCAGACTCATAACTTATTAACCACCCTGTATATGTTTTTGACATTTGGCGTACTTATTCACCGTAAATTACCAAATCTAAAAAGGTATAAACAAGAAACGAAATCCAGGTCCGTCTTTACAAAAAATTAATAAATTCGTCCATCCTTAAAACAACATCCTGTATGTCTAAATTTGAAATTTTTGTTTTCATATTTGAAAAGAGCACAAAAAACTGAATCCAATAATGTACATTTTATTTTTGCGCAGACGATTTTACTACTGAAATTATAAGTCCAAATTGTTATTTTTGAGCATTTTGGAGGTACAAACTGGAAACGGACGGAGTTTTATTAATTTTATTACGGTATATTTAAAATTATTTAAAGAAGTATATTTCTAAAAGCTACAGATATGTCAATACTTATAATTGTATGCATCTACACCATTTCAAAAAATAATTTCAGGTCCGGTTTTAGGGCCAAAAATCAGAATTATTTTTTTTTCGACCGCACCCTGTATAAATTATTCCATGTAAGTTTTAATAAATAGTATGTAGGATAATAATATGGAAAGAGACTAACATTCAGTAGAACAAATAATAACATTTACAACTAAAGGAAAAACACATAAATAATAACTAATTAATACATAATAAACAAATCAAAATAACAACTAATAATACAAAGAAACACAAATGTTGGAAATGAAGTAATAAACCTTATTGCTACTAAAAACTACAAGAGTTGTTCAAAATGACCTCCATTTTGTTCGATGCATTTTCTTGCTCGTTTTAAAATATAGTTGACGGCTTTTATGAGTACATCGGGATTATTTTTCATTTCTTCGCACGCGTTTTCTATCCTCACAACTAGTTCTTCCCTACTATTTATGGGAGTGGAATATACTTTTGTTTTTAGATGTCCCCAAACGTGGTAATCCAGCGGATTAAAGTCAGGCGATCTTGAAGGCCAGTGTATGTAGTATACGAAAGGAGATATTTAGGACCTAACGTTACATTCGTAAATAATAAATAAGTATAATTATTTTATTATTAGATTATCTTATAGGCCTTGGAATTGGCATTTCACATTTTTATGTCATTTGTATTTGCATCTTCTGTCAGTCATTATTGTTTTTTCAGTATTTTCCGTGATATTTTTTATTGTATTTGGTAATTATTAAAAATGCCATATCAATATACTAACGAAGAATACGCAGATATGATTTACATTTATGGTTTTTGTGATGGTAATTCTCGAGCTGCAAAAAGGGAATATGAATTGAGATTTCCTGGTCGAAGATCACCAAATTTCAAAACTTTTATTCGCGTGTTTAATTACATGAGAAGATATGGTAGATTCCCAACAGCTCAATTAAACGAGCATCGTGAAAGGCAGCATTTGAATGTGGAACAAAATATTATAAATATGGTTAATAATAATCCAGAACTGAGCACAAGGAGAATTAGTTATGCATTTAATGTACCTCATACCAGCGTATGGCGACGACTAAAAAAACATCGTTTACACCCATATCATATTCATCAAGTACAGAGGTTAGAAGCAGGCGATGAAATTCCTAGAATTAATTTTAGTAGGTGGATCCTCTTAAAGGTCTATGCCTACTATACCGTACCATACTATGGCCGTGCCCAAACCTGATTTTTTTTGTATAGATTCAAATGAGGATGGTGTTGGTCGATGCCGGGCCGGTCTAGTGGGGATTGTCTCATTTAAATCTATACAAAGTATATTTTTCTGCTTATGCCGGTACGGTCACGGTCATAGTATGATCCGGTGTAGTGGGCATTGGCCTTTAATCGGCGAATTGTACGTAGATGCATATTTACGGATGAGGCCCAGTTTACAAGAGACGGCGTGTTCAATTTACGAAACTCGCACATTTGGTCGACAGAAAATCTATTTGCTGTAAGAGAGACCCATTCACAATACAAATTTTCAGTAAATATTTGGTGCGGCGTTTTTGATAATAAATTAATTGGACCACATATTTTCCCTCACAGACTGACTGGCGAAGTTTATTTAGATTTTCTTCAAAATATGTTGCCTGTTCTATTAGACGATGCAGATGTAGATATATAGCTGGTGTATATTTTCAACATGATGGTGCTTCACCGCATTACCGGCTAATTGTGAGAGAATTTTTGAATGAAAATTTTCCTAATACGCGGATAGGCAGAGGTGCTCCCAATCACTGGCCTTCAAGATCGCCTGTCTTTAATCCGCTGGATTACCACGTTTGGGGACATCTAAAAACAAAAGTATATTCCACTCCCATAAATAGTAGGGAAGAACTAGTTGGGAGGATAGAAAATGCGTGCGAAGAAATGAAAAATAATCCCGATGTACTCAGAAAAGCCGTCAACCATATTTTAAAATGAGCAAGAAAATGCATCGAACAAAATGGAGGTCATTTTGAATAACTTTTGTAGTTTTTAGTAGCAATAAGGTTTATTACTTCATTTCCAACATTTGTATTTCTTTGTATTATTATACTGTTTTTAAACTAGGAGGAGCGAATTGAAAAGACGCATTTACACAGGGAAAAGTAACTAGATTTGTTAATAAGAGCGAGTTTCGAAATATAGTCGTGTTCAAAATTTATGAAATAATTATCTTTATCGGCCTTAGTCGGCGAACGGCCAATGAGCGGTTAAGAAACGAATAAAAGTAATTTTTTAATTGGTCCCAGACAACGGTCGCAAATTTCACATTATTGTGATCTGAAATGTGTGTCTAAAACGAACTGTCACTGTCAAATAAAATTCAATATGGTTGTTGATTGATATCAGAAATACTTTTTTCTTGCTTTTGAAATCGACTTTTTTGAGAATAACTATGATCTTTTTAAAATGGATATTAAATATTTAAGAGGGTTCTATACCCATCAGCTCCGTCAATTTCATACATAACCTCAAAATCCTCGTCCCTTACGTCTTCGCCATAACCCCCTCCTTTAAAGAAATTGTTAGATATTTTTTTTGGTGAGTATTAAGCCCGCAATTTGAACATTAACATTTCCAATATGGCGGACGGGTATAGAACCCTCTTAAGAAAATTGTTAATAGAATATCCAGATGTAGCTAGGTTAGTATAAAATAGCTTTGTTCGCGGTAACAATCCTGAACCGAATTATTACTAACAGTAACGATTTCGCAGGCGCAGTAGTTAAAAAGCGTTCGCGGAACAAAAAGAACTGAACTATTGGTTCTATTCTGCGTTCGCGGTAAAATAATTATTGAGTTTGGACCGCTTGTCTACCTGAAATACCGAGATATAATAGGGATTGGGCGCGCAGTAAAAATTCAGAATTGATAATGATTCGAGCATGCGCTCACAGTATGAATTAGTAATTCTGAATCAGTTCAGGATTGTTACCGCGAACGAAGCTAATATAAAAATCTGGTCTGTTTACATTTTTAAGGATATTTTTGTTATAGGTATAAAAAGTAAAAGTTAATCAGTGAATGACAAGTGAACTACACATTAACTGGTATCTCTGCTATGAGTAATGTGGATATTATGGCTTATTTAGTGTTAACCCATGGTTAATACGCTAAAGGGCAACTAAAGGCATTCAAAAGTTTACAGGCCTATGAGTCGGAATTTGTTTTGAAAACTGGAACCAACATTTTCATTACACTACATGTCAACATATATTTTTTAAAATGAACTATTTATACATACCTATGTATTAATTTTAAGTATTTTTAAAATATTTTTTGTGAAAGTAATGTTAACTCATTGTGCTAAATTAAGATTATCCCTAAAGTAGTAAATGGTGTTTTAAATGTTATAACAATTTTGTAAATGGTTTCTTTTCTAATAAATAAAATTTACTTGAATATTTAGGAACATTTTAATCATTTTGGTTAGAAATTCATCAGTTTTTAGTTTTAAAAAATCAGTAATAAAGTTGTTAGTTTTTTCTAAAATTCTTCGGAATTCATCTCTTCATGGTAATTTCCCATCTTTTTACCTTTATAAACCAATAATACATTTTCTACAAAACCATCTTCAGAATCAGCATGTAAAATAATGTGTCGTCCCTTTCTTGTAGAGCTTTTCAGGAATTGCTACCCTTAATAGTACTCAGTGTAGAAGGAGCCATAATTGTAGATTTTCAATACAATTGCTTACTGAAGAACTATTATTTAGGAAATAAAGTGAGAAAACTAAGTAATGATGAGATCAAATTATAAAATGTCAAAACTGTCTACAATATCAATTATTAGCTGATGTTCATGCTAAAAAGTAATATGTGAAACTGACTGCAATCTGACCAATCATAAGTCTACAGAATTGCCAACTTAAATTCAAATCGCTCCTCTTAGTTTAAAAACAGAGTATAACATGGAAAAATTTATAAAGGGTGCGGTCGAAAAAAAAAATAATTCTGATTTTTGGCCCTAAAACCGGACCTGAAATTATTTTTTGAAATGGTGTAGAAGTATTGACATATCTGTAGCTTTTAGAAATATACTTCTTTAAATAATTTTAAATATACCGTAATAAAATTAATAAAACTCCGTCCGTTTCCAGTTTGTACCTCCAAAATGCTCAAAAATAAAAATTTGGACTTATAATTTCAGTAGTAAAATCGTCTGCGCAAAAATAAAATGTACATTATTGGATTCAGTTTTTTGTGCTCTTTTCAAATATGAAAACAAAAATTTCAAATTCAGACATACAGGATGTTGTTTTAAGGATGGACGAATTTATTAATTTTTTGTAAAGACGGACCTGGATTTCGTTTCTTGTTTATACCTTTTTAGATTTGGTAAGTTACGGTGAATAAGTACGCCAAATGTCAAAAACATATACAGGGTGGTTAATAAGGTATGAGTCTGGAAAGAAATAGGCCAAATTGATAAAACACCCTGTATCTCGGCTATAAAGGTCGAAAGACCCATTAGGTATGGGTTATTTGGAAGCACCGCGGTGGTCTCCATCCATGGTTAAAGGGAGTCCCTTTACCAATGAAACACCTTGTATAGAAAATTAAATAATTTATCAATAATTAAAATATGCAAGACTTATTTAGAAATAAATACAACAGTATGTTCTGTGCTTTATTTAGCTGTAAACAAGTTTATTTTTATTATTTTGACAAAATTATGTATAACTCCCATAAGAAGCCATGTATTTTGAACACTGCCCATGCGGTTAATTATAAAAGCTCAATTAGCGTGCGTTTTTTGGGACCGTATTTTGAGTATGCCGATTCGCCTCCTTATCTCTAGTCTTCATAAATATAACTTTTGTAAAATGTGATAGTTAACAGGATATTAAATTTTTTTCAGTAATTTTTGAAATGTGGCGACTCGTGAGTTCGGGCGCTGGGACGCCGCCCTCCCTACAAAGTATCAGAAGTCATCTGCAAATTAGTATTTCCATATACTTAATCAGTAATTTTATTTAACTCCTCCTAAATTTATGAACAATAAAAGAATCAAACAAAAATAAATGCGAACAATTTAATTAGCTATCATAATAAATGCGTGCTATAATTATTGTATCGGCGTAGTACCATCAGCCCATAGCGAATCGCTGGACGGTTGCCATATGGTTACCGACGTCGACGTGTAGATCGCGGAGAAATTATGCATTTTGGATACATGAGTTGGCGCTTTTGGCGGGCGCAGCTCAGTCAGCCCTCAGCCCATTTGGCGATCACTTTGTGGTTTGTTTTGCTATGTGTGTATTGTGTATGTTGTGTGGTATTGTTTATTTATCTTCATAATAATTATTTATCATGAAAGTAAAGGAATTAAAAAGCCTAGTATTCAGTATAAGTTTAAATGATTTTTGGTATTGATTTTTTTGGTGTCCTTATACTCAGCCCTCCCTATTACACAAGTCACGAGCCGCCACTGGTTGGCTGTTGCTTGTTTCAAGGCGAGGCGGTAGCTATAACCTTTTCTATTAAATGTAAGAGAGTTTTGGAGGTACTACTTTTAAGCTGCTACAATTTTAAATATTAAATTTGGTAAATCTAACCAATTTCCTGAAAATTGTAAATAATTATTCCAATGCAAACGTTTGTTGCTCACTTTTATCTTTACAGAGAACTTTTTGAAATTTAGAAAGACGAGTAAAGGAAATTTAAGGAAAAAATTACAATATAATAATTATAAAACTACAGGGCGATTAAAAATTACTACGCACTAAGATTAAGTAACGTCAATACTTTGTAACTTGTTAACTACCAACATTTAAAGATCATTTTGTCCAAATCGTCAGATTTAGTTAAATAATATACTATAAACTCTGTAAAACAATAAATAAAAATAAAGGTTGGCTATTCATTAACATTATAGTCCCTATTCTGACTGCAAAAAGTGGCACGTCGTGTTTTTTTGCTTGTGAGGTGAACAACGTCTACTATATGTCGGTGGCGGAAACAGTTACGTGACCTCTAAAATTCAAAAAAGTTGCTTATCGATATATTTTTTTCGTTATTTGACGGCAATGAAGTATATGCTTCTAGACGTCAATAATACTAAAAAAAATCCCTTTGTAAGCATTTTCTGTCATCCGGTTTTTCCACTTCCGGTGAAGGGATTTCGGCCACGTGATCGGATATTTGTTTTTCAATGAAATTCTGGATATAGCATAAACGCGTTTTTTCGGAATGTATGACGATATTGCAAGCATTTTTTTGTGTCGGCGAAAGGGTTCATGTGGAAAAAAAAAATGTTACTTAGAAATAGTAAAATTGGAACCAAGAGTCGAAAAGTGGTTTAATGGCTCTTAAATGTTTGCATGACTCTCAATTAAGAGTATTGACTTTGCAAGCATTTTTTATTGAATAGTTCTACCCCATTTGCCATATATTTTTTCTCGAAAACCCTGTATGAATAGAAGGTTGAGGCGTTTTGAAAGCACCACTTTGCCTCGACAAGAAAATTGATAAAAATGTTAAATACTTTAAATTTTAAATAAATTAACAAAAAAATATGAACAACTTAGGGGGCGTCCATTAATTACGTGAGGTATTTTTGAGGATTTTTTGACTCCCCCTCCCCCCCTGGCGAGATTTGGTAAGATTTTCCTTAACTCCCCCCCCCCCCTTCCCTAATCTCACGTGAGATTTTTCAAAATTCGTGTTTTGGGTGTAAATGTGTTGGATTAATAAAAAAAAAAAACAAAAACACAATATGTTCCATTACTTTTATTTAAGACTAGCAAAGACTAGTGTTTGAGAGTGTTGCAATTATTTAAAATCACATTAATAAAATTAAATGATAAATACTTAAATGGAAATTAATAAAAAATAAATAAACATAATTATAATAAGATTTTTCCATATTTTATTCTAGAAATACTTTTACTATAATTTAACTTTACTTTCACGCAATTTTACACCGTTTTCTACTAGAAAAAAAATTACGTGAGATTTACGAAACCCCCCCCCCCCCTCCCCCCAAGTGAGATTTAGAAAGATTTAGTTTTATCCCCTCCACCCCTTGAACACCTCACGTAATTAATGGACGCCCCCTTAGGACTAATGATGATTTAGCCAGTTGGTATTTTTCAACAGTTTATTGGTAAACAACGACAATAGATATGAGTGGATTTCTTTTGCTGTACAATAAGCACTGAAGATGAATTAATGCCAAAAGCACTTTGCTTTTTAATAAAAATTGTACGAAAGTTTTCTTTGCTGATAAAAACTTAAAGGCAACCTTTAGTGAAAAAAGGTCATCATCACCAGTTAAAAATTAAGTTATTTTTCTTACATTAAAATAAATCCCTTATCTTCATCTTCTTCTGAGTCATAGGTAGCTGCTTTACAAATTATTTCACAAAGTTGCCTTGATTGGTCCAACTGAGCACTGACATATCGAGTAGCCACTGCATGTACATGCAAATTTGATTGATCGGATTGTTGAAATTTTTTCAAACTATTCGACGTTTGTTTAAGTAAATGCATGCTTAATTCCCTTAAATTCTGAAAACATAAATATAAGTTACTTTTGATATTTTTTTAATTTAGTACTTATTAGCTAGATATGGACATTTCCGACGGATATGTTCATGGCATGCCCGGACATCCGGAAAAGTAGTAAAAAGTGGTCGATCTTGAAACATTTTTAAATATACGGTACTTTCATAAAGTACTGAATAAATGTATTTTAGGAGTTGAGTGGCTGAGTGGTTAGAGTCTGGACTTTTGGATAAGGCTCCCATGTTCGAATCCCGCCGATGACGGAATTTTTACTTAATTAGGCATTCCAACGACCTTCCAAAATGCTGACAAGTGGGAACTGACAGTTTCGATATGGCAACCTTGTGAGCCTGTTGTCAGTGAGAGGGTCAATAATAAATATATAGTTATATAGATTGCTTAAAGCGGGTCGTTTACGAGTGGCCATATTGCCCCGACAGTGCTCATTAATCAGAATCGGTTTAGCAAAAATGTATTTACAAATCAATTTTCAGCCTTTGAATATAGTAAAAAAATAATTACCTGCATTTTACTTCAAGGCATAAGCTTATGTTTATTTTGAAAAACATGGATGATCAATCTATCTATTCCATTGTCCCTGTCGAATCATTAGGCCTACATAGTTGCCATAATGTTACCATATCATAGAACCTGTCAAAATCCACTGGTATCCATTTTGTTTGGAATGCCTAATTTACTTAATTAGAAAAAAATGCCTATGCATTAGACAGGATTCCCCACTCGACCATTCATTGTTGGGTTCTAATTAACAGTGCTGTTCAAAAAAGTGGTGCTGGGAAACAGTAACAAAGCCTACATAGAACACGAGGCTAATAATAGTTGATGCCAATGACACTGAATTTAAAAAAATATATATTTTTATCCAAAATATTCATTTTTAAACACGCTTTACATCTATAAATTTCTTCACGATAAAAACTGTTTTACATTTGTGAAGAAATTCATGTAGTTTTATGTCAAATATTTAATTTTAACAAGTTATCAACATGAATCAGAAGGTGTAAATAAGTTAGGTGGATTATTTCATGAAGAAATTGTCAGATGTAAAACGTCAGTCGAAACCGGATGTTGTGTAGTGGGGGCTATAAATAGGAGCAGCATTGTCAGTTTGTACTTTAGTAAGCATGTGTAGTCAAGACAGCGGTATCGAAGTATTAGTCGAGAGTGAAATGTCCGATCGTGATATGGATGATATTGATGCTGAACTCGATCAATTTTTCGAAACGCTTAGGCGACAACCTTCTGAAGAGCTTGACAAAATTGCACAATCCTATGAAGATGCTGCAAAACGTGAGATGCATTACCTACTTCAAACCTCATATATGTTATCAGGATACGACATTCGATGCGGTATAAGTCCAGCGAGATCGTTTACTCCAGCAATCATTTTAGCTCAACACTTTAGGTCTACTAAAATATCTTTTGGAACTTTCGAATGGGCTCTTTTTGTTGATATTCTCAGACAAAAGATGGATGATTTTTTCGAGGAAGACTTGCCTACGTATCCAGACGAATATGACCCCATAACGTTTTCATGTGGCGATTATTGTATGATTACGCAACTGATTTATGACGATATCAAATTCTTGGTTGTGAAGAAACATGGCGTTGAATACTATTTGTGTAAAGAGAAAGTGCAGGAAATTCTTGAAATTAACATACAATTGGTATCCAATAGAGTGGCTGCATTAGAAGAACTTAATTTCTGCTTATATTACAATAATATTATTGATTTTTGTAAAACACGTGATTACCCATTGCAAATTTTATGCTCAATGTGTGATATACTTCCAAATAATTTGTTAAACCATGCTTTAAGGGAGTACATTCATTTTTATAAAATTTCTGTAATTAATGATTTAAATAAATGATTTTATGAAAACTGGTTTTCTTTTATTTAGATATATTGTATGGTAAGTAATAATAATAATAATAATACTCTCCCTAATTCACCCCCTTACGAGTGAATTTCAACCCCTGAAGTCGACTGAACGACTTGTGTAGGGGAAGGGACGGATATTATTATGATTTTTTTTAAATAATTATAAAAAAATACTTCCTGCAAAGACCTAATTGTGCATTAGAACAAAAAAATAAGCATTTTTTTTCTATATGGTGGTATCAATAACTCGATTTTTTATGATAGTGCCCTTTTGCACTGTCTAATTTTATATTACCTCCGGAATAAGGGTAAGCTTATCATGTACTTTCATCCCTGAAAAATTCAGCTTGTGACACCGAAATGGGAGGCGAAGTCAAAAAAATTTTAATCTATACCATACAAAAGCCCGTACCTGTGAGTTTAGAAGAATACATTTTTATTCGCAGATGCGAAAATGCAGTACGTATATTTGTTACTTAGTTGCTAACTAGAGGCAGCACCTCTCGGATAACTTTATTTTGTCTCTCTCTGGGAGGACTTGTTCAGACTTCTCTGTTCCAATGCACGCCCTTAAGTATATCTGTATAAGGGAATATAAGGAAAGTATAGGAATCATGATTTTTTTCGACCTCGAGTTTTCGACGGATTTTTATGTTTTGAGGTCCGTTTTGACTATTTTCGCGATGATGTCTCTGTGTCTGTCTATGTGTGTGTGTGTGTGTGTGTGTGTGTGTGTGTGTGTGTGTGTGTGTGTGTGTGTGTGTGTGTGTGTGTGTGTGTGTGTGTGTGTGTGTGTGTGTGTGTGTGTGTGTGTGTGTGTGTGTGTGTGTGTGTGTGTGTGTGTGTGTGTGTGTGTGTGTGTGTGTGTGTGTGTGTGTGTGTGTGTGTGTGTGTGTGTGTGTGTGTGTGTGTGTGTGTGTGTGTGTGTGTGTGTGTGTGTGTGTGTGTGTGTGTGTGTGTGTGTGTGTGTGTGTGTGTGTGTGTGTGTGTGTGTGTGTGTGTGTGTGTGTGTGTGTGTGTGTGTGTGTGTGTGTGTGTGTGTGTGTGTGTGTGTGTGTGTGTGTGTGTGTGTGTGTGTGTGTGTGTGTGTGTGTGTGTGTGTGTGTGTGTGTGTGTGTGTGTGTGTGTGTGTGTGTGTGTGTGTGTGTGTGTGTGTGTGTGTGTGTGTGTGTGTGTGTGTGTGTGTGTGTGTGTGTGTGTGTGTGTGTGTGTGTGTGTGTGTGTGTGTGTGTGTGTGTGTGTGTGTGTGTGTGTGTGTGTGTGTGTGTGTGTGTGTGTGTGTGTGTGTGTGTGTGTGTGTGTGTGTGTGTGTGTGTGTGTGTGTGTGTGTGTGTGTGTGTGTGTGTGTGTGTGTGTGTGTGTGTGTGTGTGTGTGTGTGTGTGTGTGTGTGTGTGTGTGTGTGTGTGTGTGTGTGTGTGTGTGTGTGTGTGTGTGTGTGTGTGTGTGTGTGTGTGTGTGTGTGTGTGTGTGTGTGTGTGTGTGTGTGTGTGTGTGTGTGTGTGTGTGTGTGTGTGTGTGTGTGTGTGTGTGTGTGTGTGTGTGTGTGTGTGTGTGTGTGTGTGTGTGTGTGTGTGTGTGTGTGTGTGTGTGTGTGTGTGTGTGTGTGTGTGTGTGTGTGTGTGTGTGTGTGTGTGTGTGTGTGTGTGTGTGTGTGTGTGTGTGTGTGTGTGTGTGTGTGTGTGTGTGTGTGTGTGTGTGTGTGTGTGTGTGTGTGTGTGTGTGTGTGTGTGTGTGTGTGTGTGTGTGTGTGTGTGTGTGTGTGTGTGTGTGTGTGTGTGTGTGTGTGTGTGTGTGTGTGTGTGTGTGTGTGTGTGTGTGTGTGTGTGTGTGTGTGTGTGTGTGTGTGTGTGTGTGTGTGTGTGTGTGTGTGTGTGTGTGTGTGTGTGTGTGTGTGTGTGTGTGTGTGTGTGTGTGTGTGTGTGTGTGTGTGTGTGTGTGTGTGTGTGTGTGTGTGTGTGTGTGTGTGTGTGTGTGTGTGTGTGTGTGTGTGTGTGTGTGTGTGTGTGTGTGTGTGTGTGTGTGTGTGTGTGTGTGTGTGTGTGTGTGTGTGTGTGTGTGTGTGTGTGTGTGTGTGTGTGTGTGTGTGTGTGTGTGTGTGTGTGTGTGTGTGTGTGTGTGTGTGTGTGTGTGTGTGTGTGTGTGTGTGTGTGTGTGTGTGTGTGTGTGTGTGTGTGTGTGTGTGTGTGTGTGTGTGTGTGTGTGTGTGTGTGTGTGTGTGTGTGTGTGTGTGTGTGTGTGTGTGTGTGTGTGTGTCGCATAACTCATAAACCGATACACAGAAAAATACCAAATTTTAAACTTAAGCTTTATTCCAGCGTCTAATGAACTGAACTAGATTTTGGGCAGAGTCGGAACATCTGGGGGGTACTTTATGGATGGTCATTTTTATATTTTATGGAATATATCTGTTATTTTTGTTTGGAGACGAAAATTGTTCAAACAAAAGTTACTTCTAATATTATTATCTATAATTTTTCTTTTATGTCAAAATTTCCTGAAATGGTCCGTATTCGAGAAATTTGACAAAATGTGCAAAATTCTGATTTTTATGAAAATTGCTGAACTAAAAGTTGTTTGCGATATCGATCTCTATAATTTTTGTTTATACATGATTTTTCTAAAATGGACCGTAATGGAAAAGCAGTAAATTTAAATTTTTCAGTATTTTCGTTTTCAATGAATATCTATAGAAAAATGTTTTGAGGTAGATGTATGTGGCCAATGTATATATTTAGTTTATCCTCTAAACATTTATAGAGATGCTGCAATAGGTTGTACAAAATAACCGGAAAAATCCTATAATAACTAGATAGGAAAGTCATGTGTTGGACACATCAGATTTGTTTGTTCGTTTGTTCGTCGTTTGTTCGTGATTGTTCGATTAAATTTGGCGTTTGTTCGATGACTGTTTTTTTTAATATTTTTTTAAAATTTGAACTTAACCTAGCTCTTTGATATTAAGGTATCTTCATTTTTGATGTTTTTTTAAATCAATCTCAATTAGTTTTCGTTTGTTCGATCCAAAAAAATGTTTGTTTGATCGTATTTCTTTTATAATTTTTTTTTTTAATATTACATCCTCACAACTGCACAACGCTTGTGGAAACAGTAAACAGTCAATAAAAAACGCGGACTATTTGAATCTCATTACCATACAGGGTGATTCAAAATTGAGTGCTAAGATTTTAAGGGCGTATTTACCAGACAAAAATAAGAAATTTTTTTTATATAATCGTATGTCCTAACTTGCTTTATTTTCTAGATACAGGGTGACAAAGTTTTTTAAAAAAATCAGTTTTTTATCAATTACTCAAAAAGTTTTTAGCCGATTTAAATAAAATTTGGTAGTCTTATTTGTCATCATAAGGGCCTTCATTTTGGGAGAATAAAATAAATTTAATAATTCCAGTGGCGTCTCAGGAGGCTACCTACTTGATACTTATAGGTAAAATTATGGTACGGCACTGCTTTTTTGACAATTAATTTTTTTTTTAGATTAAGCCATCTATAGTGTAACTTTCTTGCCTCTTGAGCTTTACCCATATCTAGCAGTGTTTCCAAGAAAAAAATAAAAATCTGTGCCTGTCCCTATTAAAACAAGTACTTTGACACCCTGTAGAAAACGAAGCAAGTTAGGACATACGATTATATGAAAAAAAATCGTATTTTTGGCTGGTAAATACGCCCTTAAAATCTTTGAACTCAATTTTGAATCACCCTGTATAATAATAATCGATATGGTTGGAAGCTAAATAATATGATTATTTTTATAAAGTATGTATTAACAATTTTTGTAAAAATGTTTGCTTGGTGTAATCTAGTGACTATATTTATGAATTTTCACTGTTTGTAAATTGTACCTACAATCACTATTACCTACTTAAATGATTTTAAATAATTGCACGATTACGGAAAAACTATTTATAAAAAGTAACGTGCAATTGATAAACAGTAGAAAGCTTTAATAATTTTTTTTTAATATTGATAACTCTCCGAGAAATAAGTAATAAACATAGTGAAAATTAAAACTTTTATTCTTGAATTTTAGCTAATAATAAATATTTTTTATTTAAAACGAATAAAACAAACTAACAAGTCTCTTCTTCTCCTTTCTCTAATATATATAGCACTCCATGCGGGACGATTATAATAGATGCTCTAATATTTTTTGGGTATGACAAACAATCATTAAAAAATTGCCATGACCCTGATAAGCTTTGGCAATAGGCTATATAATGTTTATTCTCGTAACCAATTACGCCGGATAATCTGGAATAAAGTCAAGCATAGTTAATTGTGTATAAGAGTAAAAAGAAGTCGAAGCAGAGTGAAGCGCGACAGTAACTTGAGAGCAATAATAGCATTTTTTGATCAAACAACAAAAATTGTACTGACAGATCTCTCTCTTTCTCTCTCTCCCTCTTTTTTTGCCGCTAACATAACAAAAGGCGAACTTGCATGTAGTAATTGTAGTCGCGACCGACTGTCGCGAGAAAGTCATATTGATATTTTTTTATTATTAATACCTTAATACAATAAAATCGAACAAACATTTTTTTGGATCTAACAAACGAAAACTAAGTGAGATTGATTTAAAAAAACATAAAAAATAAAGATACCTTAATATCAAAGAGCTAGGTAAAGTTCAAATTTTAAAAAAATATTAAAAAAAAAACAGTCATCGAACAAACGCCAAATTTAATCGAACAATCACGAACAAACGACGAACAAACGATTTAGCAAAAAAAAATAAAAAAAAAACATTTTACCGCCGCTAACTTAAGATAACTTTCACAGACATCGTCCAACTTCGTAGCTATGCGTTGACAGCTGTGAGATTGGCAGATGTAGATTAGCCAACTTCGTGGCTATGCGTTGACAGCTGAGAGATGACACATGTAGGTTAGCCAACTTCGTGGCAGATCGTTGGGAAAAATCCGCCGACGGTCGAACGGGCTATTTTTTTTTAAGGATTTTAGACCTTCTAAAACACATTTCAAAATACTTTTTTTGCCCTGCAAACGCTATAACATATTTTTTTCTCACCTTAAAACTATTAAAATGTGTCCTCCAATTTCGATGTTGAAAAAATTTGAACTACATAATTTTGATTAATTTCTTGTTATAGAAACTGCAAAATAATAACACTAGACCATCCATAATGCAATAAACCATCCAAATTTTTTCGTAAACAGTATTATTTTCTTAATTTACGACCAAGTTAAAGTTCGTCAAAATAATCCAATTTCATAACCGCAATGACAATTAACATTGGCAATGTGACATGTGTCTAAAAGAAATACAATGTTGCCATATCAATTATGTATTACATAGCAATGGTAATTTTTACCTATGCCCGGCGTTGTACCAGGCCAACCAATTGACTTCAGTATTAGAAAAATTATATGAAACTAACAATTTAAAAAATACCCATATCAAGATCTTCTTCCTCACCCTCATCGGCAGAATACTATTCTAAATTGCAAGAATTATACAATTTTCCCGCCAGTTTTAAAAACTCTTCAACTAACCGAACCCAACCAACCCTCATTAGCGTCTGGCCAGTAAACCTCGATCCCAACTTTTAACGAACGTGTCTTGTATCGTGGGCATCTAATAATAAGAAAATATACAATAAGAAAATGAAGGAACGACTTCTTGTAAGGTGGCGGCTTCGCCGCCACCAGAAAATTTTTAAACCATACCTGGCTATGCCGACCGGCATAAACTCCAACGGCCTGGACACAGCTCAAATTGAAAAAAACCTAACCTAACCAACCTTCATTAGCGTCTGGCCAGTGAACCTCGATCTTAACTTTTAACGAACGTGTCTTGTATCGTGGGCATCTAATAATAAGAAAATATACAATAAGAAAACGAAAGAACGACTTCTTGTAAGGTGGCGGCTTCGCCGCCACCAGAAAATTTTTAAACCATACCTGGCTATGCCGACCGGCATAAACTCCAACGGCCTGGACCCAGCTCAAATTGAAAAAAAATTTTTTTTTAATATTAGATAAGTACCGACATGCCGTAATTAACGTACAATCATCATGAAATGAAATAAAAAGACGGTTGTCTGTGATTACTACAAATGTTTTGACTTCGAGATCCAAATTTACCCGCTGGCCAGACACTATGTAATTTTCCAGCCAACTTTCACTAACCGAATTATTTCCTGACTTATATGTTTTCTTACTCGATTTGGCAACACCGCATTTATAGAAACTAGACACATCAATTGTCATTAAAAATAATTTAATGTTTATTTATTTTTCTAACAAACTTAAAATGAAAAATAAGAAAATTTATCGTTTATGAAAAAATTTGGTACGGTTTATTGCTCTATGAATGGTCTTATATTGATATTTAGCCGTTTCTACAAGAAATCAGTGAAAATGGTTTATTTCACATTTGTTTTATGATGGAGACCCAACAACAAATTTTAAAGATTTTCAGGATTTTAATATAAATTTTTTTTTTAAATAAGTGTTAGCGGACCCAAAATTGTTATGCATAGTGTGTTTCCAAGTGTCTAGAAACTCTTTATAACATTTCAATAGTTATATCCGCCGTTCGAGTGTCGGCGTATAATACCGATCGTTGACAGCTGATTGACAGATGACACATGTCAACTTTGTGGCAGATCGTTGACAGCATATGACAGATGACACATGTAGGTTAGCCAACTTCGTGGCTATGCGTTGACAGCTGAGAGATGACACATGTAGGTTAGCCAACTTCGTGGCAGATCGTTGACAGCATATGACAGATGACACATGTATGTTAGCTAACTTCGTGGCTATGCGTTGACAGCTGACAGATGACACATGTAGGTTAGCCGCGCATGCGCAGTTTGTAAAGTGTACCCAACCTGCCCACTAACTACTACTCTAGGTTACAAATCCTCAATTAATATATGCAGTAAAAGTTAATTCAAACGCTCGCCTGATAATCGCATTTCTAAAACGGATTTCCTACGTAACCTAATAATATTTAAATTCGCGATATTATAAAACTAAATCAATATTCGCAAAACAGAAAATATTTCGACCAAAATGTTTTTAAATATACTATTGAAATTAATTTATGATACTTATTCGGACCATTAATATTCAATCTCGGTGTTAAAAAAGAAATTAATTCAAAAAAAATCGAAAAACGGAAAATATTTTGAAAGCTACTACTATAGTATATTTCATTACGAGTGTGGAAAAATCACTTTCGCACAAGTCACTACGACCACAAAATAATTTTATCAAAAAAATGCAAAACTAGAAAACCTGGCTATAAAGGTTAACTGGTTTTTGATTTGTTTTTATATGTCTTATTGAATAATTTTTCAAGCGTTTTACATTACAGATAGTGTTTTGTCACAATTAAAAATATTGTGATTCTATTTACAAACAATTTCATAGGATCATAAAGATAAAATAACATTAGTTACAATTGTTTTAAACAAATAAGTTAAATAATCGTGAACAAAAACTTTTTTATTATTAATGGTTACTCACTTCTTTACTCACAATTTTTTTCTGAACAGTAAATAAAATAGTACAAAATATTGTAGGGGTTATAATATGATAATTTGAAAAATCCAGACGGTAAACCATTTACGCTATCATGGCTATGTGATTTGGCTTATCTAATTAAATATGTATGTGAACCAGAAAAGACAAAAATAATGTACGTAGTTACTTTAAAATTATTTTAATAATTTGTTAAAAAGAAATATCTAGGATCTATTTTTAAAAATTAATGTTAACAATTTAATCATCAAATCGACTTTACTATTAAAATGGACATTACATCAATCAAAATATAAATTAGACGTCTGACTTATTTGAGAGCTTATGCGGAAAGTAGATTCATATTCACACACGTGTGGAAAGTAAATGTATTCACACGCGTGTGATATAAGGCACTTCGCATAAGACTAAACAGTGCGATAGGTATCACTTTCCTAAGTGGGAAAAATTATTCAACAATATTCGCACCATTAATATTCAAACTCGGTACTAAAACAGAGAAAAAGTAAATCGAAAATTCGGAAAACAGAATATATTGCAAAGTATTTTGAAAGCTATTACTATAGTAGTTTGTGTAACAAGAGTAGATATGATGGTCATATCGCACGACGCCGTAGGCGGAGTGCTCAATCGTCTGAGTGCGATGTGGACAATCCACTCGAGTTGTACAGTATATTGTTTCTACGGCCCACTAACGGAAATTTACAAATAAAAAAATATTTTTAAAATAATTTATGACGTTTATAATTTTTAAAATAAAATAAACGAAAAAAAAAAACAAAAAGAAAAAAATTAATTTCATTTTTCTCCATCCGAGAATCGAACTTCAATCCTCTGCGTGGAAGGCAAGAACGCTAACCTCTTTTATTTTTATTGCTTTAATACTCGTTATTAAATTGACGTCATAGTTTTATTTAAATTAACTAATTATTTATAATTAGACGAAATAAAAAAGAAATGCTATTATTTATTGATTCTACACAAGAATAACTCATTTTAATGTATGTTTAATCCCAATAACTAAAAAATATACTGACAATTAGTTTGACAGAATTGTCACTTATTTAAAATTTTAAAAATAATAGCAGTCGGTTGATCAAAATATGAACGGTGATTGGCGGATTTCTTTTTTGCAGTGTTCTCACTACCTAAAATGGATATGAAATATATTCGTTCAGTTGAAGGCAATAGCATACTTTATCGTTTTGTAATCTGTGCGTAGATAAGGTAATATCCATGTGGGTGTAGAAAAAATTATTTGGACCATGAATATTCAAACTCGGTGTAAAATAAAAACTAAATAAAAATTCGGACAACGTAAAATATTTCTACAAAAATATTTTCGAATATAGGTAGGTACTGTTAAAAATGATTTATCAATGGCCCAAACTTATTAGCTTTAACCACGAACACAGTAGGTATTTTTCAAAGAAACAAAGTCGACGTTCAAAGGAAACGTTGTTTATCTTCTATGAAAAAAATACAAATTATACCGAAGCGAATTAACGGCGGTGTAGGTATTTCATTTTTGGACTACTCGTCAAACAATTCGGTAGGTAATTTATTTCAAAATAATTTCTCTTTGCGATGAAGGGAACAGAACAGAACCACCAGAGACAACCCAGCGAGACGTATAACTCAATGTATTTTTTTTGTGCGGTAAAAGTTGTTTCGGCGATTGTAACCACAACCAATCTATGATGGCGCCACTAGTGAATAGCGGGAAAATTAAAAATGATTTAGAGCGGGAAATTCAAACATGGATTAAGAAATAGTTTTTCTATACAAATTTACAGGAGAAACAAAAACTATTGTTTCACTGTATATTAAAAAATATAAAAGCTTCCAATAACATCAAATTTTTTATCATACAAATAATGATTTTAATAAAGGAAGTTTTAATCAGTTTAATATAAGCAGTGAACATAGTTTTTATTACTCTTGTAAATTTCGCTAAAAAAAAACTTGAAAATTCTATTGATTATTAAATATTTAAACTTGTAAAAATAATACACCAAACTCTTTTTCTATAAATTATATTTTTGTAAGGTACAGAAAAACAAACTACAATTGCTACGTTTAGAAAGTACCTCCTATCATTTTGTGACAAATTACAAAGAAAGTGTCACAGTTGTTATATATTCATAATATATTTAAAAAATAATGTAACAAATATTTTATAAAGTATAGAGTATATCGATACCTTTTTGCCAGACTATCATAAGTGCCATTTGAACAAATGTCGCTTACGTTAGTCTGGCAAAAAGGTATCGATATGTTAATTATGACTGTTTATTTTAATAGAAACCATGGAAACGAAACAAACACACACATACACTCACACAAATGAGTAATTGTACAGCACTGATTCGGCCTCATTCCCCATGTTAATTCCCATAAGAAATCGCTAAGGTTCATTTGGGAGTTTTTTGTCTAAATCAAGGTCACGCGCTGTGCTATTCGCGGCGGGTGTCGCAACGAATGGGTGTATAAGAAGAAGCGAGGATAATTCAAATATATATAGATTCAATTGGATCGTAAACCACCTTCCTGAACGAAATACTCTAGATGCCTATTATTCTTTAAATTTAAATGTTTCCTGAACATAATTTATGCAGTTCATTTCCCCACCATCTTATATATTGATTAACATTAGACTAATGTTTACCAATATAAGGAGATAGAACTATGGCGCGTTTTATTTTAGAGTGGTTTCCCCAGGAGGCCTAATCCACTTCCAATAAAGTAGTTAAGTAATCATATCTTTCATCTATCTAGATTGATATATTTTTATATGACTCTTTTGATATATAGAATCTTTTTTAATGGCTCTTTTTGTAAACCTCATCGGCTCTAGATTGTGACTAGGGTACCGATGGGAATTGGCATCTTTTATCTATCTAAATTGGTATAATGGCTCTTTTGATAATTGCTACCCATCTTTTTAAATGGCTCTTACGATATATAGAATCTTTTTTAAATGGCTCTTTTTATAAACCTCATCGGCTCTAGATTGTGATTAGGGTACCGATGGGAATTGGCATCTTTTTAATTATCTAGATCTATTTTTTATATGGCTCTTTCGATAATTGCTACCGATCTTTTTAAATGGCTCTTTTTACCTCATCGGCTCTAGATTGTAACTAGGATACCGATGGGAATTGGCATCTTTTATCTATCTAAATTGGTATAATGGCTCTTTTGATAATTGCTACCGATCTTTTTTAATGGCTCTTTTTTACCTCATCGGCTCTAGATTGTGACTAGGGTACCGATGGGAATTGGCATCTTTTTACTTATCTAGATTGATTTTTATATGGCTCGTTTAATAAATAGAATATTTTTTTTAAATGGCTCTTTTTTGTTTACCTCTCCAGAGAATTCTTTTTAACCACTGTAACATGAGATCTTTTTAACGTCTCTTTTAGAAATAAATACCTAACCACTTTATTACTAATTTTAGCAAAATAGCATATTATAATTGAGAAGATTCATCCAATTTTAAAACTTACCACCCATAGGATCATCATTGATTGAATAATGACCCCATGGTAACGTTTCATCTGACCCAGTAATTAGAATTCTTTTATCATCTTCATGACTGAGTGCTACTTTTCGTTGAGTAATTGAATGTACTTGAGCTTTTCGGATCGTATTAAATTTTGAGAGACAGTTTTAGATCTAAAACTCTCTAAACATTCAACGTAATCTTCAAAGGTTATGACTGATTTTACTACAGATGACTTTACACCCTTAGCCTTCGTTGTCACGCCGTAATTTTTTATAATTTCTTCAATTTCACTCTGATCAAACTCCATTTCCTCAAGCTCCTTTATACTTTTCAAAATATTATCATTAGTTTGAATAACTTTTGTAGCATACAATTTTGATCTTAAGCCCACATAATCTGTCATTGGTGTTTTCATTTTTCATTAAACCTATCACTTTTTTATTTATAGAAGGGATTTCGTAAATGTTTGGTTGGGGATAGTCAGAAGTATCGAAGTATTGGAAACAGTCTCTCTTCATTACAATGTAAGGGTCTTGATTGTTAATTTCATATATTAGCGAATCAGTGTCAGTATAAAGAACAGAACAATCATCAAACACTGACGACATATACCCATAATGGAAGTCATAGTTGTCTTCGCCAAATCCAGAATTGCTTGACCAACGTATATAGGTTTATTTAAATATACTTGCAATTTCCTTAACTCAACAGCTACCAAGTTCTCGTTAAATATGGTGCAGTTTTTGAACTCTGGTTTTGAAATATAGGATTCTGCACCGTACCGCCCACTCCATTCGGTTAGAAGACGGATATTAACACGTTTCCGAACAGTCTCTAAACTTTTACCAAATATAGCATTGTTCATTAGTTTGAATAAGTTCATTATTTGCAGCTTTTCTTAAATTTGTATTAAGGTCAATATAAGATTTAAGCCAAGGACTTTGTTTAAATTTCAACACTCGATGAATTTTTGTCACTATTAAACCATATGCTAAAGCCTGTTTTAGTGCACGATAATGAATAACATATTTTTCCTTACGGTTTAAGGTAGCCATTAACTTTGCTAGTTCTTTGACAGTCTTCGGAGGTTTGCCAGTTTTAGGATTAATATGCTCTGGACAGAAAGGAATATCTTTATGATGATCATGAAGGTTTTGAGGGTACTCAAGATCGACTTCAAGTATACACCCCTCAGGAGAATTATCTGGGATAGACATGACATCAATGTTAGTATTTACCCATTCGAATCCTCCATATGGTAAATATTGTGACATCGCCCACCCATACTGATTGTTAACATCAAAATACATCAAATATTTAGATGGTTTTGTAGAGTCATAATTAGGGATATATTTATTGTTCGCGTGAGCTCTTCTTTTGGAGCAGACCTGACTAAGACCACCTCTGATACCTTTTTCCATAAACAAAAACATATCAGGATCCGTAAGCAGCTTCAGTTCCTGCTTGGTATACTTTAACATCGCATCCCACGTAAATCCAGGTAAAGTGTAATAATGTGCCGGATCAAGCTTATAGGTTCTTAGACAAGTAGTTCTAAATTGCTCGAAGACATCTGCCAGCAGAAGAATATCAGTCTTCATGTATAACTCAACATAGTCACCCAAGTCCCGGCAATTAAATTTGCTCCATACTTCCTGTGCACGTTGGTAAAAACGACGAGGGCAGGGCTTATCTTCCAACTTGTTGTAAAATGATTCGATTGGAGGTAAGTAGGTTTCATCAAAACGTGCGAATGAGTCGATATAATCATAAGGCATCACGCCTTTCTTTGTTAATAAATTAAAATGTTCTTGAGGCAACTCGGGGAACTGCGACCTAAAATTAGGAAATTCGTCCATGTATGAAGCTAACTTGTCCAAAGAAGAAGCCATGAACCGAAAACTATCGATAAAATGGAACTGAATAGGATACTCATTAATATGTTTTGAGAACAGTTGAGTAGTGAGGGTAAGATGAAACTCTATCAGAATTTTTATGAATAGGATATAAAGCAGATGTAACAGCCCAAGCGAAGCATGCATTATCATCGTTCTTAACATTAATACATGCTTCTTTTCGTTTAATTTGAGGAGGTAGCTCGATGTACGATGACCCAAGTTGAGGAATGTATTTATTTATGTTTACACCTAAATTAATAACTCGTTTTAAGGCCCATCCACTGTCACGTTCTTGAAACTCTTCAAGTTCATTTAGAATAGGTTTAATAACCTTTTCATCAAACCAATTATCAAGATTGGAGTCTCTATAGATTGGAGAATTTGAGGTAGTAAAGTACTTGTACTCATTAAGTACACTGTCTCCCTTTACAATCTGAAACTCACCACCAAATACGGCATTAACCTTAACAGCAGCATCTCTTTTTAAAGCATTCTGAATACGTATCTTAAAAAGCGCCTTAGCATCAATTAGGAAAGCTTTGGGATCCTTCCCAGCTAGCACATAACGTTGCCAAGCCTTTCGGCGATGTTGCATTAAGGGAACGTAATAACATTACTGTACAACGTAAATGCAACGTTCATGAGAAGTTGTTGAGGGAAATCAAAACCTCGCAAAACTTCTATTTGTTATTTACCTAGTTAACCTACCGTAAACATTACAAATCTGAATTCAGAACGTTTAGTTTTATGTCAATTGTCACTTGTCAGTTTTTCTTGTCAATTGCCTTTTTTAATGGTTTATTTTTCGACATCCAGAATTTATTTTATAAATAATTATTATTATTTATACATTCGAATAGATTTGGTAAGGGTCCTCTATAAAATAGATAAATATTTTCTAAACCATTGTCTTTGTTTCAGATTACAATGCCTGATGTAAATTTAGTATTTCATTCATTAAGTATCTTTAGCAGTCGATGCCGATGACACCAAATAAAAAAAAACTACAATAAATACAAAGAATTGCAGATCAATCGTTGTAAACCAGAAGATAAACATTTAACCGAATGTCCGGCAAAATTTTACACCAAATACTTATAAAAGGTAATTATACTTTATCGAACTAAAAATACATTTTAAAAATATTATTTTTTAGGTTTCCTTCGACATTCTAGGAATTTTAGAAGCAAAAGTAAATACTACAGAAGTGTAAAGAAGAATATAACACCTGAAGTTTTATAAAAAGTGAATCTATAGGTACATGATATGTCAGGTATATCATTATTTTGTTTTTGACATACTCTTTATATTTTATTTAAAAGCTTCGATATTTTGCTGTTAAATAAAATGATTACGATTATAAAAGTGAGTTGTTGCATAGTTGTAAAAAATTTGGGCGTTTTTGAAGAAAATAACTCGAATTGAGGCAGTTTTAGACACAGTTTGTGGCTACATTTTAAATGATTTATCTTTAAGGATATTTTTGTTTGTGGTGGTATTTAAAGTAAAACCGTAATGATATTTTGCATCCATTGAACCAAAAATGTAATTGCTTTGTTTTTTGACTTGTGGCGTTTTTTGATTGAGCCATCGATATATCTACTTTGGAAATCAAGCATAAAATTTGTAAAATTCAAACAAATTTCAATACACTAACATTGGTTGTTTTATTTAAAACAACAAAGTAAGGCATATTTTTTAATTTCTATATAATTTCCTTTAATTAATAATAGGTAAACAAGTTATCAATTTCTTTTTTATTCAATGTATTGAGAAGTAAAATCTTTTTATATAAAAATATAATTTATTCTCTTCCAATAAATTGTCATATTTAGGTTACATTATAGCACTTTATAAATATCTATGCAAAAAAGTTAAAAGGCTTGATTTAAAAAAGATATATCTCTGCGTCTTAGGTAAGAAA
The DNA here is from genome assembly GCA_927349885.1 of Psylliodes chrysocephalus. Taxonomy (NCBI): domain Eukaryota; kingdom Metazoa; phylum Arthropoda; class Insecta; order Coleoptera; family Chrysomelidae; genus Psylliodes; species Psylliodes chrysocephalus. The sequence goes on from OV651817.1 coordinate 9,532,126, forward strand.
TCAGCGAACTTAGCTATCCTCTAGTAATCTAATATAATAATATGTACCTAGTCATTGTTGTATTCGTTTATTATTTTTCACCAATCTAGCTTTATCATCGTTCACCATTTAAGGGTTTAGTGAACCTTTGCAATATTGGTACCTTATTATACTATTTAGCTAATTTTGTCCAATCGTTCAGTGCTTTCTAGGTAGCTTCTTCTATCCCACATGTGTACTTGTGTTTGTGATATAAGGTGTGTTCTTTTATTCAATAATTGTTCTATCAGTGATTGATGTAATTTATCTATTCTGCAGTCGTTTTATATTTGAACTCTTATATTTTAGGTTAACTTAAATGATTGATTATCCTCACCATTCGTCTATCACATTAATTTACGAACGGTTTGCTGCAAGCGCTGGATACAGCACTGAATAAAAGAACACGCCTACACCTACCTCTACTTTTGTGCTATTGGTACTTGATTTCAAGAACATTTTAATAATAAATTTATATAAATATTTTGTTTTATTTGAAATTTTCATATCTCGATTGAGATTTTACTATAGCCTCAATTTCAGCCTCTCTGTATTACATTACACAATGTGTGTCCATGGATGGACTTAATTATACTTGTAAAAATATTTATTTTAAATTAAAGAAAAAGTTATTTTTCATAATTTCTCAATGTGAATCGAATTTATTTAACAAGCAAGAAATTATGAAGAATTACTTTTTTAATTTAAAATAAATATTTTCACAAGTATAGTTAAGCCTATCCGTGGACACACTGTATAATGCTGTAGATCTAATTCACATTATAACATCAATAGAACGTTTCAGAGCAACTTTCGGGGTAAGTACCGTAAAAGTGCTAGTGTGATGTTTTCCGAACTTCACTTTATAACTTCTACGAGATGTGCTATAAAAGTCTTGCAGTTGCGGACATTCGGTAGTTGCAGGGATAATAGGGTTACATTTACAGTACATTGCATGCGAGCTTAAAGAGCCTAAAATTGCAGCTTATTAACGTAGATGGGATGTTTTTGTGCTAGCTGGGTTATGTTTTAAATTGGAGATTACTCCCGTCAGGATGCGACTGTTAAATGCTGTATCAGAATCATCCCAACGGACACGTTCTCTAGCTCCCTCAGGTCGTGATGTAAGCCCTGCCCCTTTCTTCAGTGTCGGTTTTATCTGTTTACGATAAGTTTTAATGTTTCTGAGGCAAGCTTCCAAATGCTGTTTTTCACCCAGCGTTTTGGCATTTTTCAATGCATAATTTATTTGTTTTATCCCTTTCTGACACTCTCGTAGTCCTTTTTGAGCTACAGCCTCATCATACCTCGTAGATAGCAGACCGAGGAAAATACCGATGTAGCGAACCAAATCTACAAAAACTGACATAATAATACACGTCTACACGACACAATAATCAGAAACAGAATAAGAAAAGAGTTCAACAAAAGTGTCTTTATACTTCTTTTAGTACGCATGCGCATTCACTTTTTTACTGGATTTTATTGAATGATAGTAGCAAGAACCTTTATTTATTAAAGTTACGTATATGTCTGTGGATTGTAAGGAAAATCTGAAACAAAATAAATTTGTTTTTAATTTTTTTTGAAAATATAAATAATTTTAAGAAAATACCCAAATTTTAATTCTATCGACATCCTCAAAACTTATCAACTTTTTTGGTATTTTTTCCAATAAAATAATAACTTATACCCCCACCTCAAGATATACCACCATATTTATGAATATTTTTATAAACTAGATTGTCAAATAGGGATCTAAAGTAGAAAAAGGTAAAATATTTCTAATTCAACTCGAAAATACACAAATTTTAATTCTATCGACATCCACAAAACTTAACTTTTTTGTTATTTTATTCGACTAAATAATGACTTATACCCCCACCTCAAGATATACTACCATATTTATGAATATTTTTAAAAACTAGAGGGCCAAATATGGATCTAAAGTAGAAAAAGGTGAAATATTTCTAATTCAACTCGAAAATACACAAATTTTAATTCTATCGACATCCACAAAACGTAACAACATTTTTGTTATTTTATTCGACTAAATAATAACTTATACCCCCACCTCAAGATATACCACAATATTTATGAATATTTTTAAAAACTAGAGTGTCAAATAAGAATCTAAACTAAAAAAAGGTAAAATCTTTCTTATTTAACTCGAAAATACCCAAATTTTAAATCAATCGACATCCTCAAAACTTATCAACTTTTTTGGTATTTTTTCCAATAAAATAATAATTTATACCCCCACCTCAATATATGCCACAATATTTTTTAAAACTAAAGTTGTCAAATTCAGCTATTTAGAAGTAAAGACAGGTTTTAAAACTTACACAGTTTTCTAAATTCAAAGCGAACTAAACACAAACATATCTGAAGAGTACCAACAGTGTTGTGATATATACCTTAGTAATAGTTGAGAGTATGTAGAAATTAAACGTGCATATTTGGTAACGCCATCTGCACTTAGAAAGTAAAAACTTAAGTAGTATGGAAATGACAGAGCAAAATGTGCAAACCCTATGACAGAGCAAAATGTGCAAACCCTATGACAGAGCAAAATGTGCAAACCCTATGACAGAGCAAAATGTGCAAACCCTATAACAGAACAAAATGAGGAAACCATCTGGTAAACACCTGGTCAAAAAATGTTTTAACAAATGTTGACCATCTGGCACGTAATTTAATATCTCTGGGAATAATAACGACTTCATTTTCTCACGAAATATTAAATTACATGCCGGATGATCAACATGTGTTAAAACATTTTTTGACCAGGTTGTTCACAAGATGGTTTCCTCCGTTTGCGTGCCCTCTCATTTCCATACTACTTAAGTTTTTACTTCCTAAGTGCAGATGGCGTTACCAAATATGCACGTTCAATTTCTACGTACTCTCAACTACTACTAAGGTATATATCACAACACTGGTGGTACTCTTCAGATATGTTTGTGTTTAGTTCGCTTTGAATTTAGAAAACTGTGTAAGTTTTAAAACCTGTCTTTACTTCTAAATAGCTGAATTTGACAACTTTAGTTTTAAAAAATATTGTGGCATATCTTGAGGTGGGGGTATAAATTATTATTTTATTGGAAAAAATACCAAAAAAGTTGATAAGTTTTGAGGATGTCGATAGATTTAAAATTTGGGTATTTTCGAGTTAAATAAGAAAGATTTTACCTTTTTTTAGTTTAGATTCTTATTTGACACTCTAGTTTTTAAAAATATTCATAAATATTGTGGTATATCTTGAGGTGGGGGTATAAGTTATTATTTAGTCGAATAAAATATAAAAAAGTTGATAAGTTTTGAGGATGTAGATAGATTTAAAATTTGGGTATATTCTAGTTGAATAAGAAATATTTTACCTTTTTCTACTTTAGATCCATATTTGACCCTCTGGTTTTTAAAAATATTCATAAATATGGTGGTATATCTTGAGGTGGGGGTATAAGTTATTATTTAGTCGAATAAAATAACAAAAAAGTTGTTACGTTTTGTGGATGTCGATAGAATTAAAATTTGTGTATTTTCGAGTTGAATTAGAAATATTTTACCTTTTTCTACTTTAGATCCATATTTGACCCTCTAGTTTTTAAAAATATTCATAAATATGGTAGTATATCTTGAGGTGGGGGTATAAGTCATTATTTAGTCGAATAAAATAACAAAAAAGTTAAGTTTTGTGGATGTCGATAGAATTAAAATTTGTGTATTTTCGAGTTGAATTAGAAATATTTTACCTTTTTCTACTTTAGATCCCTATTTGACAATCTAGTTTATAAAAATATTCATAAATATGGTGGTATATCTTGAGGTGGGGGTATAAGTTATTATTTTATTGGAAAAAATACCAAAAAAGTTGATAAGTTTTGAGGATGTCGATAGAATTAAAATTTGGGTATTTTCTTAAAATTATTTATATTTTCAAAAAAAATTAAAAACAAATTTATTTTGTTTCAGATTTTCCTTACAATCCACAGACATATACGTAACTTTAATAAATAAAGGTTCTTGCTACTATCATTCAATAAAATCCAGTAAAAAAGTGAATGCGCATGCATACTAAAAGAAGTATAAAGACACTTTTGTTGAACTCTTTTCTTATTCTGTTTCTGATTATTGTGTCGTGTAGACGTGTATTATTATGTCAGTTTTTGTAGATTTGGTTCGCTACATCGGTATTTTCCTCGGTCTGCTATCTACGAGGTATGATGAGGCTGTAGCTCAAAAAGGACTACGAGAGTGTCAGAAAGGGATAAAACAAATAAATTATGCATTGAAAAATGCCAAAACGCTGGGTGAAAAACAGCATTTGAAAGCTTGCCTCAGAAACATTAAAACTTATCGTAACCAGATAAAAACGACACTGAAGAAAGGGGCAGGGCTTACATCACGACCTGAGGGAGCTAGAGAACGTGTCCGTTGGTATGATTCTGATACAGCAACAGTCGCATCCTGACGGGAGTAATCTCCAATTTAAAACATAAGGATCCCAAAGCTTTCCTAATTGATGCTAAGGCGCTTTTTAAGATACGTATTCAGAATGCTTTAAAAAGAGATGCTGCTGTTAAGGTTAATGCCGTATTTGGTGGTGAGTTTCAGATTGTGAAGGGAGACAGTGTACTTAATGAGTACAAGTACTTTACTACCTCAAATTCTCCAATCTATAGAGACACCAATCTTGATAATTGGTTTGATGAAAAGGTTATTAAACCTATTCTAAATGAACTTAAAGAGTTTCAAGAACGTGACAGTGGATGGGCCTTAAAACGATTTATTAATTTAGGTGTAAACATAAATAAATACATTCCTCAACTTGGGTCATCGTACATCGAGCTACCTCCTCAAATTAAATGAAAAGAAGCATGTATTAATGTTAAGAACGATGATAATGCATGCTTCGCTTGGGCTGTTACATCTGCTTTATATCCTATTCCGATGAGGTTTACAAAAAGAGCCATTAAATAAGATTCTATATATCAAAAGAGTCATATAAAAATATATCAATCTAGATAGATAAAAGATATGATTACTTAACTACTTTATTGGAAGTGGATTAGGCCTCCAGGGGATACCACTCTAAAATAAAACTCGCCATAGTTCTATCTCCTTATATTGGTAAACATTAGTCTAATGTTAATCAATATATAAGATGGTGGGGAAATGAACTGCATAATTTCTTTTCAGGTAACATTTAAATTTAAAGAATAATAGGCATCTAGAGTATTTCGTTCAGGAAGGTGGTTTACAATCCAATTGAATCTATATATATTTGAATTATCCTGGCTTCTTCTTATACACCCATTCGTTGCGACACCCGCCGCGAATAGCACAGCGCGTGACCTTGATTTAGACAAAAAACTCCCAAATGAACCTTAGCGATTTCTTATGGGAATTAACATGGGGAATGAGGCCGAATCAGTGCTGTACAATTACTCAAATGTATAAGGTCCGAGTCGAGTAAGTTCACATCTTGTAAACTGGATCGAAACCTGCTAGACCCATTCCGTCCACCCCCCTGCTAACTCCTCTTAGGGTCATCAAGACCAATAGATTTATATGCCATGCCTTCTAAAAGGGAATGAAGGATGACATACTATCATCATTAGGTATACCTATTTTCCATACTCCCTTAATTATTACCTTACGATGTTTGAATGAATATAACATTTTACCCATGAAAAATTCATTTGAAACAATTGGTATATTACAATTTATTATCAAGGAAATCTTCTAATAAAGTTATAGCAAATCCTACTTAAACTACTGGTTGTTCTGCAGGATAAATTAACTTCTCTTTAGATTGATCTCTCTCTAAAATCCAAAACCGACCTGATGTCCCCAAATTTATTTTCCTGTGCATCCTGATTTAAAATTCTGCCCTTTTGTGATTCAATTTTTTTACTTCGTATAGTGGCTATTAGAGGTAGAGGTGTATGTAAGAAATAGCCAATCTCTAATCATTTCAAAAGTCCTTTGCCAATACTACATTTTACTTCTTATCTATTAGGTGGGAACTTTGTGCTGTCATTAAAGCTGTCGAGACATTCATCTACCTACTTAATGAACAAAAGTAGCTGTAACAATGGATCTCTGTTCCAATTCACCTAAAATAATTATAGCCATTTTGTAATATATTATTAAACACACACATTATACAGTGGTTTTCTTAATAAATTGGAAATTACTTACCTATAGAAAGAAACGGGTACAAAAATGCGAGTTTGGTTCCAGAAATTGCTTCTTGCAAAAAATAATATGCGAAAATAAACATTCCCCCCCCCCCCCCCCCAAAGAAAATTAATTAAACAACAATATCAGACTCAAAGAAATAAACGGGGCCCAAATTAAATTAATTTTAATAAAATGCACACGTTCGTAACAACATTCATAACATTGTCAGTTCTAATCTATACGTCGACGTCAAAAAACCAGCAACATCGGCCACCTCTTAGATTGGTGTTAGTTTTATTGGAGAGAGATAAATATATGTGAAGATCAATGTAAAAGAGAAAGAAAGTCATATATGTAATTTAAATGGACCACCGGACAAATTTTGCTATTAAGTTACACGTCTCTGTTGTCTCTAGAACCACCAACGGCCAGTACCTACGCGCACCCCTAGTAGGTGGACCTCGCGTAGCTGGTCAAGTACGGTATCGCTTTGGATAAATCTTTCGCGGGCGATTATTATTTATTGCGTGATTTATTTATTTTATTTATTAAAAATAAAAATGATAAAGGAAAAATGATTTCGTTACAACATACAGGATGATTCGTGTAGGAGGAATGACGTCATCGATTTTTTTTTAATATTACCCCATTTTTCATCACGGAATGTGAAAAGATAATTATGAGTATGGATGAAATGCAAATAAAATGTTTTGGAATAATTTTTATCTTTAATTCATATTCTAAACACATATTGATTAGATGGGCCGTACTCAATACATTTGATAACTTTACAGGAAAGTCATGTGTTGGACACATATTTTTAACAGTTGGCAACCTCTATTTACAGGGACTTTACAAAGGCAACGTCATTCCATGTAAAGAGATAAAAATTAACTGCTCAAATGTGGTCATCTTAAAGGTAAGAAATAATTCGAAATCAGTCCCATATAATAGAAAATATACTCATTTCAAAAAATTGTCGTTGAAGTCATTACTCACATGTTGATCGCCCTGTATATATAACTTTTTGTTCAAATTGTGGCAAATCAAAATAAAATATCGACCTGTTTTGGGAATTATTCCTTAAAAATTGATATTTGGCTAAAAATGAATGTATTCACTACTTTATGAAAGCACTGTATAAATTTGTAAGGTAGTCAGGGCCGCCTTTATACTTTGCTGAATACAGATAAAAAAAGTTTTTAGGTACTTATAACAATTTGTATCAAAAACATTTGGTTTATCTATATATTTTTTTATTTTGTCTACAAGTTTATGCCTTAATAACTTTAAAATTGGGATAATTAATTTAATATTATAAAAGCCAATAGCTATATTTATTTTTCCAATAACCCCTACAAAATAATGAAAATTATGTTTGAACCCCCAAGAAGAAAACAAATTTAATGAAAAATTTAAAAAAAATCTGCCCGCAGGGGGATTCGAACATACCTACTCCAGTTTTACGCACAGCCGCTCTTTTTGTTTTATTTCGCGTATGCGCACACTTTTTCACTTTCGAAGTTTGTTAAGACATGACCTCTTTTCAGATATTTTCGAGCGATCCATCACTATACTACTATACAATTTTTAAATGATGGTGACTTATCGAAGGATTATGGTCGGCCGACACCAATGTATTTCTAGAATAACCCATAATCCTTCTATGCAAATGTCTGAAAAAGTTGATGAGAAATGCGAATTTTTTATTAATTTTACAAAAAAAAATGTAAAAAGTTCCGCAATAATAAATCAATAATGAAGAATAAAATTTGTAAAATATTTAGTGGTATACAGGGAAAATAAAAAGTGCATTTAAATTTAAATACAGAACAAAATTATTTTAAAATATTGATAGGAATTAAAAAAGTATGGCCTTCTAATAATTAATAAATTTAAAGTTAAAAAAAAATACTGAAATAATTTAGCAATTGTTAGATTATTTATTACATAAGATAAATCAAAAATTGAATTAAAAATAAATATACCTACACGCATCACAAATAAATCAGTAATTAAGAATAAAATAAAAAATATTGATTTATGCTGAAGAGTTCTCAGAACTGGAATCCTCTGAGACATTGAATTCTATCACCAACTTTTCTATTACATTGTCCACCATCCCGTCCAATCTCCACATTCTGTCTTCTTCCTTGATGACGTGGGTTACGGCATTTATCCAATCTTCTTTCCGCATTCTTGCCATTCCGATTTCCAGAAAACGTTGGATGTCGCTAATCTTAAATGTCACATTTTCATGAGCTACGTAACCCTTTACTTGAGCCCAAATAAGATCTATCGGATTTAATTCGCAATAGTACGGAAGAAGTCTTAATACCTCGAGTAAGAGCCAATGTATCTACAACATGCTGACGATATCTGTCTCGATGCTGTTTAATTATAGTTATAAGCTCGCCTTTAACCATGTCCTCAGAAAAGGAAATTACCTTTTGTCGCAATCAACCTTGCATCACCGCTTTTTTAGTGGCCATAGTCGGTAGACGTTCCACTAAGCGGCTATGACAAGAAGCGTTTTCAAGCACTATCACTGAATTTGGCTCGATCCGTGAAAGTAGGGTTTCAAACCAACCTTTAAAGCGTTGAGTGTCCATGTCTTCGTGATAATCCTCGTTTTTTTAGACAAGAAAGCTAAGGCACTGTCGTTTAAAAAACCCCTTTCACTACCTATATGGGCGACAATTAGTCGTCCTTTTCCAGTTAGTCCTCGTAATCCTGTTGATAGACCTTCCATAAATTCTTGTCGATAACTTGTTACCGTAGTATCTTGCCAGATCTTAGATACTGTGTGACCAGCATTCACCCATGTTTCATTCAGATAATATATTGTCTTGTTTGTCGAACGATGTTCCCTTATAGAGAGAAGATTTTTCGTCGCCATGAAACTATCTCTTCTCTTTCTATTAAAACAGAGTTGCGAGATCGTCTTGTATATCGAAACTTTAACTCGTGTACTATTTTTCTTAATGTCTCTCGGGTTATTTGTGGAATGAGATCATCCTCCAATAATTTCCTTCTGACGGATTCTATGGTTGGCGATTTGTTTTCAAAAAAAGAGAAATAGTAGTGCGTACCATATTTTTCTGTTTCCAATTTGTTTTTTTTTTTTTCGACCACGACAATTTACTTTTTTACTTTTGGAGCTTGCACAGTCCCAATCACCTTCTTTTCACGTAAAATGCGTTCAATTGTCGCCGCACGGATACTCTCGTTAAAAATGAACAGCGGTCCAAGACTTGCATTGTCGGAAGTGTATTTATTAAACCTTCATATACGCTACAGACCATCTGTTTTTCATCGATTGAAAGAATTTTCCGCTTTCGTTGTGAATTATGTGGACCCGCTACTGCATCCATCTTAATGCTGTTAAGATAGAAACCCTCAATCATATATCTGCTACCATATTAGTCCACTCAAATTAAACTTAGAGAAAAAAAAGTGTTAACAGGACTTTGATATGAAACGTAGCGCTTTAAAATTTTAAACCCACGACTAAATAACGTATTTTTCTACGATCACTATCCAAAGTAGGCTTTTGCGCTTCGAAATTCAACCGCAAATTTGACGTTTTCCGCGAACTGACATTAAGTGACAGCTATGAAGACTAGAGGTAAGGAGCCGAATCGGCATGCTCAAAATACGGTCCCAAAAATCACACGTCAATTGAGCTTCTATAATTTACCACATGGGCGCTAGTACGGTTTACGTAGTTCAAAATACATGGCTTCTTATGGGAATTATACATAATTTTGTCAAAATAATAAAAATAAACTTGTTTACAGCTAAATAAAGCACAAAACATACTGTTGTATTTATTTCTAAATAAGTCTTCCATTTTTTAATTGATAAATTATTTAATTTTATCTATATAAATATAAAATACAATTTTGGTATGTATGACCAAATTCAAAAAGGTTTCTTAATTGCTGAAATTTGATAAGTACAATTTTGTGGCAATTTTTTTTTTTTTTTAATTGAACCAATATATAGTTTTAAGAGTAAAATAAAACACAGTTAACAAATTTTTTATTGTTGTAATACAAGTATAAAGGGAGATTTGGGAATGTACATGGTATTACCTCATCCTTTAATTTCAGCTGTCTCCTTTTTATTTTGCTAACAGTACCATTAGTTAAAATAGTCCCATCAAATTTTAAAATATTATCTTCTAAAAAGTGTAGCTCGCAAACAAAATCATAACTAGATAGTACTTTATCAGCCGTAGGAATCACATGCTGCCATTGTTCTAAACGTTTAGGATCCCATAAAAAATATTTGCAATGACTAAATTGAAGTTCAATAAAGAAAAATAACAGTAGTAACTCTTCATCTAAAATCAAAAAACATAAAAAAAGCAAATTTTCTTTTCTAGTAAGTTAAATTTAATGTGTAATTATTGTTGTTTGTAAGTCAGGATTTATGACTTTATTATTTTTTATTATAAAATTTTGTAATTAAATAAACTACACTCCGTAAGATACGGGTTGTGACTATTTTACAATAAATATATATTATTTAGAAATAAATACATTATTTTACTTACACTAGGAGCTTTAAAACGACTTGGATTTTTATCTCCTTGTGTTTTCTTTAATTTTATATCGGATTTATATCCCGTTTTTCAACCCGAAACGAAGAAATACTGCTTTTCCGTTTTTTGTTACTCATTGTTACTTGTAGTCAGGTTCTTTATTTCAGCTTATTTTTATTCTTTTCACAAAATTTTACAAAAATCACTTTAATTCCCATTGACTTGCATAGAAAATAGACGTCGTTATTTTGCCACCCGCCAACTACAGTAGTTTTTTGGAACTCCATAAAAATAGGGACGGAAATTTGAAATTTGACAAAGTCCGATTCGCCTCCTTATATCTAGTCTTCATAGTGACAGCTTTGTCGATCGCCGAGCGAAAAATCTGACTGCTTTGTCGCTTGCCTGATTTAATTTAGATATAATCACATACTTTGATTACTATACGAGGCAAGAGAGAGGTCCGACACGCCCAACATAGGGCGCGGCCATTTTGAACCCTGTGACACAGTTTACAGCTAAAGAATCAGATCGCTCACTCTGCGTCGGCACTTCTGATCTCAATGTTTCAGTTTATACACTGTGCAACTCAGATAATACAATATATGACAACCGCCTATAATAAAACAGCAGTCTTCTGCGTATCCTGAATTTGTATCCCTGGAGTGGATGTTATTTTGGAACTTTCAACTGGTCCGAGTGAGCTAACTGATTCTTTAGCAATAAACTGTGACTTCAAAAATAATATTCACTGACACTGACAGCAGCAAGCAAAATATCAGGTGCGTTTTAATCATCCGCTCCTGCTTCCGGAATTGTCGGTTTAGTCGTTTTAACCTGTCAGATTAAAACAAGAAAACCGACAATTCCGAAGCAGAAGCGGATGATTAAAACGCACCTATTAAAAATATTGCGCCAAGATGTAGGCAACACGTAATAAGGGTTCAAAATGGCGGAGTTTTTTATCTCCTTTTAAAAGGCACTCAGAAAGCTGCGCAGTGCGACCATTCTCCGTATAGTAAAAGAAAATCAAAGTATGTGGATATAATATAATAATATTTCTTTTTAATAAACGATTTTGAAGTTCTTTGTACCTAGAGTACGATTCAACTAAGAAAAAGCCACACACATCATACCTGACAAAGGCCGCAATAATTTGCCTCTCTCTCAGGTCCATCCCATTTAAGCGTCAGTGGCGTTTTGGCGATTTTTTTCGTTTTTCTAATATAGAAATACAATTAGGCATTCCAAAGACCTGTCCAAATGGCTACCAGTGGGGACTGACAGTTTAGATATGGCAACCATGTTGTAATTAACAGGGTCAATGATACATAGTTATATAGATTGCTCAAAACTGGTTGTTTGCGAGCGGCCATATTGCCTGGCAAATATTTATTAATTTGAATCGGTTTAGCAAAAATGTGTTTTAAAACCAATTTTCAGCCTGTAGATATTTAAAAAAAAATAATTGCCTACATTTTTACTTCAAGGCATAAGCTTATGTTTATTTTGAAAAATATGGATGATCAATCTATGTAACTATCTATTTCATTGATCTTGTCAAATCACCAGGCCTACAGGGTTGCCATAATTTTGCCATATCATAACCTGTCAAAACCCACTGGTAGCCATTCAGTTTGGAATGCCTAATTGTTTAATAATTTGGCAACGCTGTACGACTGCTGCGTGGTCCAGAATATAATTGGAATAGAACTCCGAGCAAAATTGCTCGGAGGAATAGAAGCTATCGCGTAAACATGGATCTCTTATTATTGTGAGCCAAATTTCGGCGTTGCCATGCTTTTACTTACGAACAAAAATACGGGTTCATCGGAAGAAAGTGAAGACAGCGAGAGTACTATACTCTGTTTTTAAACTCGGAGGAGCAAATTGAAAAGACGCATTTACACAGGGAAAAGTAACTAGATTTGTTACTAAGAGCGAGTTTCGAAATATAGTCGTGTTCAAAATTTATGAAATAATTATCTTTATAGGCCTTAGTCGGTGAACGGCCAATGAGCGGTTAAGAATAGTACATTATATACCTGTAATATAAATACGTTACTATTGATACCTATACATGTTTGAAGTATTTACCCTATATTTAGTTGTTATTATTTATTTAGTTGTCACTTAATTTTGTACAGTTTTAGTTAAATAAAACCTTAAGAAAGGTATAAGTTTCATTACAATTTATTTAACTAAAATATATCTATGGATAAGTTACTTAGGCCTGAAAGATTTGATGCTGACCCTAGTTCTTCTGAAGCTAGTCAAGAGTGGGCCCATTGGTTAGCCACTTTTCATAATTTTCTAAATTCTATTAAGGATACAAAAGCAGAAGACAGACTAAATCTCCTCGTTAATCATATTAGTCACAGTGTGTTTAAATTTATTGAAGATAGTTCAACCTACGAAGATGCAAGAAGAGCTTTACAAGCAGTATATACGAAACCAAAGAATGAGATCTTTGCAAGGCACCAACTGATAACTCGAAAACAACGATTAGGTGAGACAATTAATCAATTTCTGCAAGACCTAAAAAAACTAAGCAAAGACTGCAAATTTAAGTCCGTGAAAGTTGAAGAAAACCGAGATGATTATATACGAGATGCATTTATAAGTGGATTAAATTCGCAACACATTCGTCAGCGTCTTCTGGAAAATTCAACTCTGACCCTGGACGTTGCCGTTTCTCAGGCTTTGTCTTTAGAAACTGCTCAAAAAAATGCAGAAGCATACATCGATCCCGACCACTTCGGAAATTCATTAACAGTAAACCATGACAAGCAAAATGATGATTCTAATCCCTCACCATGTCAGTCTTGTAATGCTGTCTCAAATGTTGGACCAAAATGCTATTTTTGCGGTAACAAGAGACATCCTCGTACTAACTGCCCGGCTAAAAATGTCATTTGCAAGGAATGTAATAAATCTGGTCATTTTGCAAAAGTATGTCAAAGTAAGAAATTTAAAGTAAAAACTACTACTGCCTGTATTCAAAATGAACCCAATCAATTACTAGCGGCAGCTCCGAGATGCTTGTCTAAATCTCTTATTAAAATTAAAGTCAATAATAATGATGCAGACGCCTTAATAGATACGGGAAGTTCAGAATCATACATTGATAAAAATTTTATGAAGACTCTTCTTGTTACAGTGCACCCTAGTTCCGATCTAATATCCATGGCTTCAACTTCACTTCAATCTCAAACCAGAGGCTACTGTTTCATAGATTTAGAGATTGCAGGTCACCACTATCGCAAAACGAAGATGACAATTCTTTCACAACTATGTGCTGATATTATTATTGGTCACGATATCCTCAAACAGCACTCTTTCTTAGAAGTTCGATTTGATGGACCAAAGTCTCCTCTGAATATATGTAGTCTAACTTGTGCTAATATAGACCCTCCAAGTCTATTTTCAAATCTATCGGTCGATTGTAAGCCTATTACTACTAAATCACGCAAACAAACGTTTAGAGATGCGCAGTTTATATCTCAGGAGATTAAGAAACTACTTCTTGAAGGAATAATTGAGAAAAGTCAATCACCTTGGCGAGCTCAAGTTTTGGTGACCCAAACTGACCATCATAAAAAAAGAATGGTAATAGACTATTCTCAGATAATAAATCGTTTCACGTATCTTGATGCATACCCGTTACCAAATATCGAGAAAATAGTTTTGGAAGTATCTAAATTTAATATATTTAGTACAATTGATTTACGTAGTGCATATCACCAAATTCCCATACGAGACGATGAAAAGGAATATACTGCGTTCGAAGCGGAAGGACAGCTGTATCACTTTTGTCGAATTCCTTTTGGAGTAACGAATGGAGTTGCTGTTTTTCAACGAGTTTTGGATAATATTATAGCTACAGAAAAATTGAAAGGAGTGTTTGCATATCTCGATGATATCACAGTATGTGGTAACACCCGTGCTGAACATGATAGGAATCTTGAAAGTCTGTTGAATGCAATTTCAAAATATAATCTTACTATTAACGAGGAAAAATGTACCTTCTCAAAAGAATCTATTAACTTACTTGGTTACCATATTCAGAACCACACCCTTAGACCAGATCCTTCTAGGTTAGAATCTTTAATAAAATTTCCTCTTCCTGACAATATTGCTTCTTTAAGACGAAGCTTAGGTATGTTTGCCCATTATTCCAGGTGGGTACCAAGTTTTTCAGAGAAAATCTATCGTCTTGCACACTCAAAATCTTTTCCATTATCATCCTCAGCAGAATCCGATTTTGAAGCTCTTAAAAATGAAATTGCTAAATCCGTAGTAACAACTATTCACAGCAATATACCATTCGTTGTAGAAACCGATGCTTCAGAACACTCAATAGCAGCTATCCTCAGTCAAGAAGGTCGACCTGTAGCATTCTTTTCAAGAACTTTGACCAAGAGTGAACAACACCATTCATCCATAGAAAAGGAAGCTTACGCAATTGTTGAAGCACTCAAAAGATGGCGCCATTTCTTAATTGGTACTCATTTTAAGCTATACACAGATCAAAAATCTGTTTCTTTTATGTTTAATCAAAGACATAAAAGTAAGATTAAAAATGAGAAGATACTCAGGTGGAGGCTAGAACTGGCTTGTTATAGTTTCGACATAATATACCGAAGAGGAGTGGAGAATGTCGTCTCTGATGCCTTGAGTAGAGTGACTAGTTCTACTAACAATCAAACATCTCTGTTCCATCTTCATCAAGCACTTTGTCACCCAGGAGTTACAAGAATGGCCCACTGGGTGCGTTCCAGAAATATTCCATATTCGCTAGAGGAAATCCGGAAAGTGACATCAACTTGTCCAGTATGCGCGGAGCTTAAACCAAAGTTTGTAAAGTATAATGAAGGGACCCGTATTAAAGCGACTCAACCGTTTGAGAGGATAAACATTGATTTTAAGGGGCCAATTCCAACCACAGGTCGTAATAAGTATATTTTGACAATTGTTGACGAATTCTCACGATTCCCCTTTGCGTATCCTTGTCCAGATACTTCCTCCTCGTCAGTCATTAAATGCTTTACTAACTTATTCTCAATTTTTGGCATGCCATCTTATATACATTCTGATCAAGGAGCTGCGTTCATGTCACAAGAGTTGAAATCATACTTACATTCTAATGGAATAGCAACAAGTCGATCTTCACCTTACAACCCTCAAGGGAATGGCTTGGTTGAGAGGTATAATGGAATAATTTGGAAAGCAATTACACTAGCTCTTAAGAGCAGACAACTAAGATCTTCACAGTGGGAACTAGTAATAGAAGAAGCATTACATTCTATAAGATCGTTGCTGTGTACGGCGACGAATTGCACTCCACATGAACGTATGTTCCGGCATTTACGAAAATCATCTAATGGTAATTCGCTGCCATCCTGGCTCATATCCTCTAAAGTAGTTTTCCTAAAGAAATTTAATAGACAAAGTAAATATGAACCTTTGGTTGAAGAGGTGCATTTGCTCGAGGCAAATCCTGAATATGCCACAATACGACACTTTGATGGACGAGAATCTTTAGTCTCTCTAAGACATTTAGCCCCAAGAGGTGATATGAATCTTTTGGATGAATGCGACAATAATCTAACACACCGGGAACAACCAGAAGATAAATCAGACTCTAACACACTTCTGCAATCTGTAGATGAGCGTGGTGAAGGTGATTTTGATAGCACTGAATTAGATCACACCACAGTATCAAATGACGACGTTATCACAGAAGAACAAACAACTAAAGAAACTAAAGAAGACGCGACGCTACCGATCCAACCAACAGGGATAGTTAACGACGAACGCCGCCCGACTCGAACAAGACAGAAACCCAAATACCTGAAAGATTACGTTTAAATCTACAGGGGGTGAATGTAATATAAATACGTTACTATTGATACCTATACATGTTTGAAGTATTTACCCTATATTTAGTTGTTATTATTTATTTAGTTGTCACTTAATTTTGTACAGTTTTAGTTAAATAAAACCTTAAGAAAGGTATAATTCATTACAATACCTAGGGTGAGAAGTGAGCTATTAGTTACCGAGCACTTTTATATCCTGAGGCGCGTAGCGCCGAGGGATATAATGTGCGAGGTAAATATTAGCTTTCTCAGCCGAGGTATATATAGAATTTTTTTTACTACTAACATTAATGTATTAGCAATTTTAATTTTGACATAAGTAATTTCCTAACAATTTGTTAAATATTTCGAAATATCAAGCAGACTGGAGCGTGTTTCTAATCAGACTGGCTTTATTTATGTAAAAATTTGGCATGTGTCAAATTTTGGTATGATTCTAGGAAATATCCCATTGCATTTTTGATATTTTAATGACATGGATTTATTGTTATTAATTAATAATTTTTAAAGCCGGTGTTGAATTTCCTAGTTAATATATATTTTTACTATTAACACTGATATATATTATCATATTTGATTTGATTAGATTTTAATAAACCCAGCTTTAGTTATTTCCTACTTATTTTTCAAATATTTCAAAATATCAAGTAGTCTGGGAGTTTAGTTGTCAAATTAACAAAATGAAACTAATGAAATTCAGTTTCATTATTTACCTAGGTTTTTTTTTATTATCATTATTTACCTAGGGAGAGAAATATTACTTCTCATTAGAGGAATGGAGTAAATAATGGTGATTTCTCATGTTAGTAGTAAAAAAACGAATAAATGTCATAGAAGTAATTTTTTAATTGGTCCCAGACAACGGTCGCAAATTTCACATTATTGTGTGTCTAAAACGAAATGTCACTGCCAAATTAAAGTCAATATGGTTGTTGATTGATGTCAGAAATACTTTTTTCTTGCTTTTGAAATCGACTTTTTGAGAATAACTATGATCTTTTTAAAATGGATATTAAATATTTAAGAAAATTGTTAATGGAATATCCAGATGTAGCCAGGTTAGTATAAAATATAAAGATCTGTTTACATTTTT
The DNA here is from genome assembly GCA_927349885.1 of Psylliodes chrysocephalus. Taxonomy (NCBI): domain Eukaryota; kingdom Metazoa; phylum Arthropoda; class Insecta; order Coleoptera; family Chrysomelidae; genus Psylliodes; species Psylliodes chrysocephalus. The sequence goes on from OV651817.1 coordinate 9,549,857, forward strand.
AAGGATATATTTGTTATAGGTATAAAAAGTAAAAGTTAATCAGTGAATGACAAGTGGATCACACAGTAACTGGTATCTCTTCTATGAGTAATGTGGATATTATGGCTTATTTAGTGTTAACCCATGGTTAATGCGCTAGAGAGCAAATAAAGGCATTCAAAAGTTTACAGGCTTATGAGTCAGAATTTGTTTTGAAAACTGGAACCAACATTTTCATAACACTACATGTCAACATATATTTTTTAAAGTAAACTATTCATACATACCTATATATTAATTTTAAGTATTTTTAAAATATTTTTTGTGAAAGTAATGTTAACTCATTGTACCAAATTAAGATTGTCCCTAAAGTAGTAGATGTTGTTTTAATTTTAATTTTAAAAAATAAAATTTGCTTGAATATTTAGTTACATTTTATTCATTTTGATTAGAAATTCATCAATTTTTAGTTTTTAAAAATCAGTAATAAAATCATTTTTTTCTAAAATACTTCGGAATTCATCTCTTCATGATAATCTCCCATCTTTTTACCTTCAAAAACCAATAATGCATTTTCTACAAAACCTTCAGAATCAGCATGTAAAATAATAAGGTGTCTTCCCTTTCTTGTAAGGCTTTTCAGGAATTGCTACCTTTAATAGTACTCAGTATAGAAGGATCCATAATTGTAGATTTTCAATACAATTGCTTACTGAAGAACTATTATTTACGAAATAAAGTAAAAAAATAAGTAATGGATGAGATATCAAAGTATAAAATGTCAGAACTGTCAATAATATCAATTATTGCTAAAAAGTAATGTGTGAAACTGACTGTAATCTGACCAATCAGAAGGCTACAGAATTGCCAACTTAAATTCAAATCGTAAGATACTGTATTTATATCTACATATACAGGGTATCCCGTAAATACTTTTAGGGGTGGTAGGGGACATTAAAATAAACAATTTTTGATATAAAAATGTATGTACGAAAACTCTTCGTTTCTTAGATACAGGGTACCTCTAAAGGTACCTCAAACGAATTTGAATTTGAGGTTTTAGTTAAAAATCGAATTTTATTTAATATCTCAAAAACATTTTAATCGATTTTAATGAAATTTTCAAAGTTTGTTGATATCGTAATGAAGTATGTTTTTGAAAAAACATTATAAAATACAACTTTTTGACTATTTTTTTTTTTTTTCGTATACAGCCTTTCGTTTTGAGTTGTTCCAGAGACGTGTAAAAGTTTAGATATTATTTGTTTTCTCGAAAACGAACAGATTCGCAAAAATATAAAGAGACAATAAAGTTGTATTTTTAGTTGTTCTATTCAAAATAAGTTAAACCATTGTAAATATCGCGCTATAAATTTTGGTTAAAATTACACAGTGTCTAGGTACACGCTAACTTGTACGCAATTCAAAAAGTTATATACACGCGAAACGTCTTGACAGAGTAGGTGAGCTGTGTCTAGGCCATTGGTGTTCATGCCGGTCGGCGTAGCTAGGTATGGATTAAAAGTTTCTGGCGAAGCCGCCACCCTACGAGAAGTCGTTGCTTCGTTTTCTTGTTGTCACGGCATTATTATTATTTGTTTATGTATGTGAAATTTGCTTCTAAGGTTTATAAAATACTACTGCTAGTCACGGCGTAAATGAAAACAAACAAGACGCATTCACACAAACACCTCCCACCACAGCAATATGACGTTTTGCGTGCATATAATTTTTTGATTTGTGTACACTTTAGCGTGTACCTAGCAACAGCGTTAAAATTACCTGTATTTCGGATATAATGTATGTTTATTAAACAAACAAGATTTTTTTGGTGCCCTCTACCACCCTTAAAAATTTGGCGGTATATTAACGGAACACCCTATATACGTATAATCGTGATTATACTGTCCTGTTGCCTTCGCCAGCGCCAATTAAATTTGAAAAATATGAAGATATGAACGTAATCAAGTACATCCTACAATACACATTAATTAAAAAAAAGGATAAATTATATTCATTTAAAAAATATATACCGGGTATCCGCGCGAAAACTTCGGTTTTGTTTATTTCTGTTTAAACTTAAATCATGAATTATTAAGATATGAAGCAGTGCATAGGGATCGTACTTTGCATCAACCTTCCCTTACCTTAAAATTTTTAATCGTATTCTGCATAGATTGTAAAGAATTATGAGAGAGCAATTTTTTTGATTAGGGGAGAGTGGTACACAATGAAACGATTTTTCGAATATTTCGTATAACTTCCGACTTTATTATTTAAAGAATTTAATTTTTTTATTGCATAGTTATTAGATATTTAGCTATAAATAACCGTAGTTAGTTTTTTAGAAAACCATACTATTTAGGTAAAAAAAAATAAAATCTACATAGATGTTTTTGTATTAATGTGTACCACTAATGGTACAGTTTGAAACATGGGGTAGTACACAGTGAAACAAAATGGTACACGTATAAAAACATTTATTATTTAAAAAAAAATCAGTTGTGAAAGAACGAAAACATTTTTTATTTTCAAAAAAATGTTGGTAAAAAAACTAAAATAAACTAAATCAACTCAAAAAAGGAACAAAAACATTTTTTCTTTTCAACCTATCGGTAAAAAAACTAAAATCTTTATTTTTAATAAAAAGTAATAGCAAAAGATTAGCGTACAATCATGTTGCCAAAATCAACTCCGAATTTAAAATATGATGAAAGCCTTTTGTTCTTTGTATTTATCGGATTCGGTAACAGGATTGCAAAATCTGATTTCAGCGCCATATGAATGTCCGGAACATCTGGAAAATAGAATGAATTTGAAACTTTTGCACTCTTCCTCAAATACGAAATTTTAAATTCGTTAGAGTTTACAGCTTCCAAAATTTTAGCAACATAGTGAATATTATTTTGAAATTTGACCAAGACAAAAGAATCTTTCAAAATTTCAGTAGTTTCATCAATTGCTAAAAATTATTATTGTTCCTTCTCTTCCTGCAGCATATGGTACTGAAATTCAGCTAAGGTTAATTCATCATCTGAAGAATCCGCAAAATGCAAATCTACACTTTCTGTGTCCGTCTCTGAATCTTCTTCACATGTTTTGCTTTTTTCTTTGTATCCGTTTTGTCTGCAGTTATATTTCGTTTTACCCTTTTAACTGCTTCTGTTTTAGGAGTTTCTTTCTTTTCTATTTTGTACGAAAGTTCTTTCATTTCTGGTGTACTGGTTAAAATGATACTTTTCTTCGATTTTCGTGTTCGATTTAAATTTTTTTGAGGAGCTGCCTTTGGAAAGCCCCGTATCTCAAATGGTGAAATAAATGAATCTTCTGGAGTATTTCCAAAGTAGAGTCTTCCTTATCATCTGCACACTGTGGAGGATCGGTTGTGCTACATGAAGCAACAGCGGTGTCGTTGGATTTTCTTGGACTACAACCATCGGATCGGTAGTGTAGCGGTCTAACGCGCTTATATTCATTTATAGGCAAGTTTATGAGTCTGAGACTGCTGGGCTTCGAATCCCAGACCAGACCATGTGGATTTTTAATTAAATTGCATGGTTCGGTTTAGGATTTGATGTGTGCCGTATTAATAGAAATTCAAATTCTGTTGATATGACATGCAGATTAAAAAATCGCCATGCAATACCGTCTCGATGATGGTGGGTGAGGTTTTCCTCACCTGTAAGTCAAATGACACCATCAATCATCTTTAAGTCGCCCCGGAGCGCCACGACAAATAATAATAATAGCCGTCCCTTCCCCTACACAAGTCGTTTAGTCGACTTCAGGGGTTGAAATTCGCACGTAAGGGGGTGAATTAGGGAGAGTATTATTATTATTATTATTATTATTATTATTATTATTATTATTATTATTATTATTATTATTATTATTATTATTATTATTATTATTATTATTATTATTATTATTATTATTATTATTATTATTATTATTATTATTATTATTATTATTATTATTATTATTATTATTATTATTATTATTATTATTATTATTATTATTATTATTATTATTATTATTATTATTATTATTATTATTATTATTATTATTATTATTATTATTATTATTATTATTATTATTATTATTATTATTATTATTATTATTATTATTATTATTATTATTATTATTATTATTATTATTATTATTATTATTATTATTATTATTATTATTATTATTATTATTATTATTATTATTATTATTATTATTATTATTATTATTATTATTATTATTATTATTATTATTATTATTATTATTATTATTATTATTATTATTATTATTATTATTATTATTATTATTATTATTATTATTATTATTATTATTATTATTATTATTATTATTATTATTATTATTATTATTATTATTATTATTATTATTATTATTATTATTATTATTATTATTATTATTATTATTATTATTATTATTATTATTATTATTATTATTATTATTATTATTATTATTATTATTATTATTATTATTATTATTATTATTATTATTATTATTATTATTATTATTATTATTATTATTATTATTATTATTATTATTATTATTATTATTATTATTATTATTATTATTATTATTATTATTATTATTATTAATTATTATTATTATTATTATTATTATTATTATTATTATTATTATTATTATTATTATTATTATTATTATTATTATTATTATTATTATTATTATTATTATTATTATTATTATTATTATTATTATTATTATTATTATTATTATTATTATTATTATTCCTTGTTGGAGGTTCTCCTTTTGGGCGTCTTCAGGTCTGTCAGTCACCGAGTTCAGATTTTCTTGGACTACAACCATTCCTTGTTGGAAGTAGGACTGTTACGGAATAGCTTTTTGACGTATCTAGTACGACCTGTACCTGTTCCAAGTAGATACCTATTTCAAATACCTATTCCCGTTACAAGCTATTCCAATGACTAAATTTTATGACAGAATATTGTTGGCGCTTGCGGCATATTTAGTAGAGATAATTAAATTATTGTTCATTATGAATAGACGTTCGAGTGTATTGTGGAAATTTTTTTTCGATGGTAAATGACAAAAACAAAGTGCAAAATATAATGTACAGAAACAGTAATTTCTTATAAAACCACAGTGTCTAATTTAATAAAACACCTTCTAAGATAGCACCCTACAGTACAAATACAATTACTCTGAATAATTTTTAAAATGTCGCTAGTTCGTAAATATTCTCCTGTCTTATAAACATTATAATCCCTAAAAAAATACCTACTAACAAGAGAGTTAAAACATCAAACAAAAATCGAAACCTAATACCAAAATACTAAATAGGTACACGAACGTATTACAAGTTGCCTGACTAATCCCATATCAATCCGTTTCAGTTACGAACATCAGTCACAACGGGCGATAGCATCCAGTGACACAAGTAATAGGTTTGTGTGAAATTTGGTAACAGGTACGCGGAATAGGCAGGAGATACCTATTCCAAAGTAACAGGTCCAGTTCCATTGTAACAGCCCTAGTTGGAAGTTAGCCTTTTGGGCGTCTTCAGGTCTGTCAGTCACCGATGAAACAAGAAAGTCAGCCTCCGTAAAAATATTTTTATTGAATGGGTAGATACCCGTCGAACGGAACCCGTTTAATATGTTTTCAGGCGTCATTGATTTTGAGTGGGCAATACCAACACATTCAGCTATTTGATATAGCGTCATAGGTACGTCGGGGTGGGTGAGGAGCCACGAATCTATTGCACCATTGTAAAAGTTCTTAAAAGAGTAAAACACTGTTTTGTCTAAAGGCTGCAACTTGTTACTCGTATATGGCGGGAGGGTTAGGATAATGATTCCATTGTTTTTTGCCTTTTCCGCTATCTCCAGGGATATATGTGATTCGTGGTTATCATACATTAATAGGCATGGACTTTCTTTTGTCACACCAGTATGTTTAATAAAGTGGTTTAACACCTCAACAAACAGTTCATCGGTCATCCACCCACTTGGATTTGCTAGTCCTAATGTGCCTGGGGGCGCGCCATTTAACATATGAGGGACAAAGTTCTTTCGGGGAAAAATAATTATCGGCGGTAGAAAAGTTCCGTTTGCTCTAATTATAGCACAAGTAGTGGCTAGTAATCCTCTTTCGGCACTTGTGCACTGGTTCAACTGTTTCACCCCTTTCTGTGTAACTACTTTATGTGGACGCTGTACAGTCGTAGTAGCAGTTTCATCCAAATTATAAATTTGAATTTCCTGAACACCTGCTGGGTTATCTCCATATATTTTCTCAAGCTGTAGGAAAAATCTTTCGACATTAGGTTTTGTGAAAGAAGTAAGCCTGGATAAAGAGCAAGCTTCTGGCTTTCTAATACTTAAAGACGCATTTCTTTTAATAAAAGCTCTTAGCCAATCCTTACTCGCACACTTATTCCTTCTCCAGGAATCTGGCATATTAATATTGTTTCTGAGCGCCATTTCATATACCAGCTCTCTCTTTTGAGTATTTAACCCAAATGCCATTTTGCTACAGGTCTTTATATATTCAGATAAAGATCTTTCCTGCTCGGTGCTAAATATTGATCTAACAGCATAATTCGGCTCCTTTTTAGTATTAGGGTCATTTCCAAAATTTACATCAAACATATCTGCAGCAATGCGTAAGGAAGTCCCATTTATTTTGACCTCTTGGACTGCTGCGGTCATTTAATCTCCTGTAAATTTAGCTCCCTCTTCTTCCTTACCATGGTTGCCTACAACTAAAAATTCCACGGTCAGAAAGACACAAGGTGGTACACAATGAAACATGTTTTTTAATTGGACGTAAATCTAAGACAAGAACATTTTTGTACAAAATATTTTATAGGTTAAGAAATGCACACCCTAATTATTCATAACAAATATAAACGGATACTAAAACTGCTTAATTGTAAATAACTTTTTTTTACTTTAAGACACAAAAAACACAAATTGGGTCATGAAATGTGCACTATTCCGAATATCAAAAGCAACTAACGAGTGGCTGATGCAACATCATAAGACTCATCCACGACAGCGCTAGTGGCGTTGTAGCGGCAAATTCAAATTGGCGAATTGCAATGTTTCATTGTGTACCCCGTTTCAATGTGTACCACCCTCCCCTACATCATCCATATTAAAAAAAGTTACAAATTACAAAGATTACTTTTTAAAATATTTTAATTTAAAATTTTAATAAAATATTTTATTTCCTATGAACAATCAAGGTACCTATGTATGAAAAGTATGTGGAATTTCTTGCCTCAATGCACTGCCTCATCCCCAAAAATTCAAGATTTCAACTTAAATTTTACCAGAAATAAGGCCATCTAAATTTTTAGGTGGACTCGGTATATAGTTGAAATGACTTGACCCTGATTTCGATGGATTTTTTTGGAGGCATTCAATCCACAAACTATATTTTTATGTATAATGAATTTAAATTATATTTTAATAAAATAAAAGTACTAAATATGTACTTACCACCCAAATAAAATACATAAAAAAAAAACTTCACAGGAAATGTCAAATTAACGCAAAAATAATAAAAATATACCGGAAATATAATAAACACACTCAAATCAAAGTTCCGAACACAAATTAATGGATCAAACGACTTACCTGAAGGAAATTCGACTCTAATTATGCGAGCATCCTTGTTAGTGGAAATAAAGATAACCATGTAGTATACCTATGTTACGCCGCTGACTCACATGTTTGGATTTAAAACTTTACGTCACTCTCTATCGCTGCCTGTCTACATTACTCATTACCTGTTGTGGAGCCTAAGGAGTTTGGGGTTAAAAATTCTATAAATATCGTGGAGGTGGGACTTTATTTCCACTAACAAGGATGCTCGCATAATTAGGATCAAACTTCCTTCAGGTAAGTCGTTTGATCCATTAATTATGCTTCACATCCTTGTTAGTGGAAATAAAGATAACCATGTAGTTGTTTAGAGGATGTTCTATTCAAAATAAAACTATAGCAAAGGTGGTGGATGCTATATATATTTCGTAGGTTCGGAGAGCCCTTCTTATTTTTGGAACGTATTAAAACTGTTAAAACTTAGTGGCATTAGTATATTACACACTTAACAACTTTACTACAAACTAACATTACATTTGACAAAGGAAATATGTTAAAAAAAATGAATATCAAAGGCAAAAACACAAGATATAAGAAAGATTGTTTCAACGACAAGAATTGACCTGAGTTCTAGAAAACGCGGTAAAGTATATACCATAGATAAATTAATATTAATGTATCTATGGTATACACTGTCATCTGTCTCTTTCGATCGCAATATCGATCTGGAATGACGTCTAAGGGTAGGCAACTTTATATACACATGTGTATGTTGGGTTGCCGTAATAGTAGGGTGTTACAAAACTAGATTTTTGCTTTCTACGTAAATGTATACAATAGAATATGGAAAAAAAAATATTACTATAAATTTCCCACAAAATTAACAATAATTATTATTAATAATACTAATAAATTAATCATTAACCAACGTAACAAAAAATAATATTGAATTTTAACAATCCAGTTTTATAATTTTTTTATACTTTTGCGAACGTTGGTTTTTAAGTCTTAATTGTAAAACTTGTTAAACACTACTGATCTCTTTGTCCTACAATTTTTCTAATGGTTTCGATATTGACGCAGATTATGAGGATGGTCGAGGTACATACGTATGTGTGATTGGGCTACCCACCCAATAGTTTGGGGAGATACTGGATGGACTGGAGCGTTAGTGGTTAGAATAAAAGGCCTGGTTAGAATAAAAGGCCCTGAAGACCTGTGAGACTTTTTTCCCCATAAAATAAAAATTGTTTTTGCTGAGCATAAATTGAGGTAATTCGTGGGGGAATGAAAATACTAATAAAGGCTGGGCTCGTTGTGGAGTCGAAATTTTAGTATTTTGTCAATGAAAATTTGTATATTGTTAACTTCCACCTTCAAATTTTCAACTTTAATTTTTGAGAAGGTCTACACCCGTTGAGCTGCAAGCATAACAAGTTTGGTTCTTAGCTGTTTTAAGTTTTTCAAGTGAAAGAAACTACTGAAATATTTTAAAACTGTGTTTTGATCTCAAGTTTGAATACATTTTGGCAAAATACGATGACCCTTTTTGAAATTTCCTAATATACATTTTCTGCTCCTGCTCTTTCTCTGGCCTGGTTTTCTTCAGTCGGTATTTAAAAGTATGCGCCTGAAGTTTAAAGACTGATTGAAATTATTGTTTGCTTTTAGTTGGTGCCTTTAAATTAAATGTATGCTAGTTTTTTCAAATGCTTTGTCTGACTTTCATATCTCTACAAGATTCTCTCCAAAATGAAAAACCATCGAGTCTTTAAACACAAATGTGAAAAATATGATAGAAAAAGCAGATATCGATGGTTTTTCATTTTGGAGAGAATCTTGTAGAGATATATATTATTATGTTATGAAAACACCCTATATATTAAAAATAATGATAAAACTAATAATAATAATAATAATAATAATAATAATAATAATAATAATTAATAATAATAATAATAATAATAATAATAATAATAATAATAATAATTAATAATAATAATAATAATAATAATAATAATAATAATAATAATAATAATAATAATAATTAATAATAATAATAATAATAATAATAATAATAATAATTAATAATAATAATAATAATAATAATAATAATAATAATAATAAATAATAATAATAATAATAATAATAATAATAATAATAATAATAATAATAATAATAATAATAATAATAATAATAATAATAATAATAATAATAATAATAATAATAATAATAATAATAATAATAATAATAATAATAATAATAATAATAATAATAATAATAATAATAATAATAATAATAATAATAATAATAATAATAATAATAATAATAATAATAATAATAATAATAATAATAATAATAATAATAATAATAATAATAATAATAATAATAATAATAATAATAATAATAATAATAATAATAATAATAATAATAATAATAATAATAATAATAATAATAATAATAATAATAATAATAATAATAATAATAATAATAATAATAATAATAATAATAATAATAATAATAATAATAATAATAATAATAATAATAATAATAATAATAATAATAATAATAATAATAATAATAATAATAATAATAATAATAATAATAATAATAATAATAATAATAATAATAATAATAATAATAATAATAATAATAATAATAATAATAATAATAATAATAATAATAATAATAATAATAATAATAATAATAATAATAATAATAATAATAATAATAATAATAATAATAATAATAATAATAATAATAATAATAATAATAATAATAATAATAATAATAATAATAATAATAATAATAATAATAATAATAATAATAATAATAATAATAATAATAATAATAATAATAATAATAATAATAATAATAATAATAATAATAATAATAATAATAATAATAATAATAATAATAATAATAATAATAATAATAATAATAATAATAATAATAATAATAATAATAATAATAATAATAATAATAATAATAATAATAATAATAATAATAATAATAATAATAATAATAATAATAATAATAATAATAATAATAATAATAATAATAATAATAATAATAATAATAATAATAATAATAATAATAATAATAATAATAATAATAATAATAATAATAATAATAATAATAATAATAATAATAATAATAATAATAATAATAATAATAATAATAATAATAATAATAATAATAATAATAATAATAATAATAATAATAATAATAATAATAATAATAATAATAATAATAATAATAATAATAATAATAATAATAATAATAATAATAATAATAATAATAATAATAATAATAATAATAATAATAATAATAATAATAATAATAATAATAATAATAATAATAATAATAATAATAATAATAATAATAATAATAATAATAATAATAATAATAATAATAATAATAATAATAATAATAATAATAATAATAATAATAATAATAATAATAATAATAATAATAATAATAATAATAATAATAATAATAATAATAATAATAATAATAATAATAATAATAATAATAATAATAATAATAATAATAATAATAATAATAATAATAATAATAATA
>OV651817.1:9566024-9598524 GCA_927349885.1 Psylliodes chrysocephalus
GTCGGTTTTATTTGATGACGTGACTAGTCACTAAACTTTTTGGTTCGGAGTTTAAGGTGGGGGACCCAAGTGAAAGTATTCTTGATTTTGATTTCGCAAAGAAACTTTGATATTTTGCCATTCTCCAAACCGTCTTGCAAATATTTTCCCAACTTTTTACCAGCTCTTCGTTGATTGGTTTTCCGAGAGAGATGCTATTAGGATCCGCTCCCAGAATATCCTGATACTGAATTTGATCCTTTTAGATTCTAATTCTGAATCAACTTAAATCTACATTTAATCAATGGATAATTCAGGTGCACATAAAGGGGCATTTTTTTTAGGTGCAGGATTTACCCATACAGTAGCGTTTTTGCATTTTATAAGCATAAGACCAGAGTTACCAGACATTTATTTTTCTATAATGTAGAATTTACATAGTACCTCCTACATTGTGCTTCCAAAGTTTTTTGAAGTTTACACTTCAAGTAGCATTTTTCGCATTTCGGTTAGCCGGGCTAGCATCTTATAAGTATAGGATCAGATTTAACACATAAAGCCACCTCCTTTGTACATTTATTTGTTTATATGCAGAATTTTCATATGAAATATTATCTTTTGTGGCCAAAGTTTTGCGAAATTTACACATTAATTAGAATTATTTGCGGTGCGGTTAGCTGGGCTAAGTACAAGATCAGAGATAATACATAAAGTAGCCTTCTCTGTATATTTATTTTGCAATAATATGCAGAATTTACACATTAAAATTTACACATTAAGTAGCATTTTCCGCGGTGCAGTTAGCCGAGTTTGCAGTTTATAAGTATAAGATCAGAGTTAATACATAAAGTAGCCTTCTCTGTACATTTATTTGGCTTAAATAAGTTACACATAAAATAGTATCTTCTCGACCAAAGTTTTACAAAATTTACACATTAAGTAGCATTTTTCGAATTGCAGTTAGCCGAGTTTGCAGTTTATAAGTATGAGATCAGAGTTAAAACATAAAGTAGCCCTTCTCTGTACATTTATTTGGCTTAAATAAGTTACACATAAAATAGTATCTTCTCGACCAAAGTTTTACGAAATTTATACATTAAGTAGTATTTTTCGAGTTGCAGTTAGCCTAGTTTGCAGTTTATAAGTATAGGATCAGAGTTAACACATAAAGTAGCCTTCTCTGTACATTTATTTGGCTTAAATAATTTACACATAAAATAGTATCTTATCGACCAAAGTTTTACAAAATTTTCACATTTAGTAGCATTTTTCACGTTGCAGTTAGCTGGGCTTGCATAATGTAAGTATTAGATCAGAGTTAACACATAAAGTAGCCTCCTCTATATAGTTATTTGTTATTTGCAGAATTTACACATAAAGTAGTATCTTCCGCCACAAAAGTTTTGCGAAATTTGCACATAAAGTCGCATTTTTCGCTCTGCTTACGGCTTATATGAATGATGTATTTTTTGCATATTTATATGTCGTCTACATTCGGAAATTTACAGTAAAGCAGTATCTTCTGCAAGCTAAAAATCCATTAAATTATGAAGAAAACCATTCTCAAACCTGTAAAATCAGAGTTAACACATAAAGTAACCTCATCTGTACATGTCTTTGTCTATAATGCAGAATTTACACAAAGTAGTATCTGCCCTCATCAAAGTTTTGCGAAATTTGCACATTAAGTAGCATTTTTCGTTTTGCAGACGGATTTTATGAATGACTGTACCGTTAACATATAAAGTAGTGTCTTCTGAATATTTATTTGTCGTCCAAATGCAGAAATTTACACATAAAGTAGTATCTTCTGCAAGCTAAAAATCAGTTAAATAAAAAGAAAAACATTATTTTCCTACCTTAGTTTTTACCCATGTTTTTATAATCGCTGAAATGTGGTCGGTTTAACGATGTGAATCAGGCGACACAACAATTGGTAATGAGTAATGTAGACAGGCAGCGATAGAGAGTGACGTTAAATTTTTAATCTAAACATGTGAGTCAGCGGCGTAACATAGGTATACTACATGGTTATCTTTATTTCCACTAACAAGGATGTGAAGCATAATAAAAAATGCACGTAACTAAAATAAATAGCCCATATATACACTTATTTATTTCAACCATTATTTGGAAATTAGGGTAAATATGCCTGTTTATAACAGATTATGCGGGATCAGTGCCACACAATAAATATTTAACCCATCAACTACCTGCGACCCTAATTAGCCAGGAAAGGATTAACTAAAATTCAAATGTATATCATAATATCAAAAACCGGAAGAGCTGTGGCATCCTTTATTAGACTAGTCTACATATCCGTTATTTACTTGCCTTAATAAACATTTATTTTCAAGTTAATAAATATAACACAATGTATATCTTAGTCAACCGGGCAATGTTATCAAAAAAAGTTATTATACACTACCAACACTTTAGTTTAACACAAAAATAAACTACTACAACTAACCATATACCTATCTTACGCTACGACACTGATTTATTTAATTGAATTAATACCTAACTGGTTTATTAGCCTTCCCAGTATACCTTCTTAGTATTGACGAGTTTATCGCCGATTCAAAGTATTTACCTAACTTGGCTAGATATATTTGAACGAAGAGTAAATATTATGGAATAATCTCTCTTTTTAAATTTCCGCGTTGACAAAGCATAAACAATAAAATGATCCCGGTAAGTTGAGCTTTGAAAATCATAATAGAATTCCATTGTTGCCGGTTGACAACAGTGCAATCCGCAAGATGAGTCACCATCATTTAAAAATTGTTGGAGTATAGTCATAGCTACTTACCACAGAAATAATATGTTCTTGTCTACTGGCAGTGCAACTGTCCATTTCATAAAATGGCAAACGATCCGTTTGACCTCGTGCATTATTTAGAAAATCTGCAAATGTAGAAGAAGTTCCTCCGATTGGTGACGATGGTGTTGTACACCTAGACAACGCTTCAGGCTGAAAATTTTAGATAAATCTAAAGAGAGCTTTTTATTAGTAAAAAAAATATTTTTTCACTAGTGAAGAAACTGTTTTACGGTGACTTTATAACTATATCGCTTTCTTACGGTGACTTTATAACTATATCGCTTTCAAGTTCATGATCCATCTAAAATGAGTCATTAAATTATTGGTATAAAGGTACAAACAACGGGAAAACTGAAGTTATCGTTTGATAGTTTAAACTTCAAAACGTTTACATAAACATTATGTTTCCATGGTTACAAAAGTCAAAGTAATGTTGATACGAATTAATTTTTACATTAAATTTACTACAATAAATTGAAATGTAACAAATTTTTACTCATTGGGATTATTGTTTGTACTGTTGTTTGTATTTCAAGACGAAAAAAAGTGTTTCAATTAAATCTCATGCATTGATTTAGCACATTTAATACAAAACTAACTATCACTTGTCTGTGTTATTCTATGTAAAATATATGTTTAACAAATATCCAAAAAAACTCACCTGATAACATTCCAATGATATCCTCAATTTCTCTAAAACCTGACTAGGCTTGAACCTCAATCCAGCTTTAGAAAACTTTGCAAGGTGATCCCAAAGTGTCAACCATATATCAGTCTTGTAAGGTACAATACGCAACTGTGGAGACAGTACCATCATTGACGCATTCCATAGAACTTCTTGGGAGAGATTTATTAAATAGTTTCTGTTTTTTATTTCAATGTCCAGCCCTAGACGTTGAGTTGATATGGGCAGTAATGTTGTTATTTTGTTAGCATCTGATGGTAAATTTTTTTGTACAGACGCAAATGAAGCAGCTATCAGAAATTCCTTAAGGATTTCTGGATAATCCATTGTAAAAGGTTTTGATGAATGCCAACAGATTAGCTGAAAAAATATTGTTTTAGTTCGATCAGAGATAGAAAGCTATGTTATAATTTAAAGGCTGCAATGATTATTTACCTCCGATGCTATTCCTAGATCTTCTAAATGCACTATAAAGTAATGCAATATGGAAAGTTTATTTTCTAAAGTGGTGTTTGACTTGAAAGTTTCTACCATTAGAAGTTCGAGTATGCTCATATCAATTATATCTAAATTGGTTAAATTTATTATATAATCGTCAGCTGACAGAAGAGGTGCCAGATATAGCGAACGGGAGTCTCTATCGGATATTAATGGATCTGTAGCAATGTGACAGTACGGCTCGTGCATTAAGCCTATATCCAGCAAATGAGTGCATACTTCAGGGACGAAGACAATTAAGAAATCGCCTAAAACGTTTATTACTTAAATTTACACTTTCTTATTGTTTCGGTGCTCCATCAATCACGAGGTTCTTTGTTTAATATAAAGAACTCTTGCTTACCTCTTAATTTAAATAATGGGCGTATGTGTTTTGCCCTATTCCAAGGAATGTCATTTATAACACAATGTATCACACAGCTTTGATGCAATGCAGTTACAGAATAAGCGAAATTAATAGGAGCTGTATCATTTTCGTCTGTATGATTTATTGATGGTTGGATTGGCTACAAGTAAAATGATTTAAATTAAACTCAGATAAACACTAAAAAATGTGGTCAAAGAAGTACTATATTTATAAACGTGTATATTTGCATTATTTTAGATTTTATCATTAGGGCTGCCAGCAATTTAAAACTGTTCCTGAAGAAAAAATAAAATTATATTTTTACCTGGTATAAATAGTGATGACATATACACACACATCCTCTGGAATTGGTTAACACAATCAAATCGAGAGACGAATCGTGTACTCGCAATGGAATTACATCGTCTTCATACGTTGCCAACGAATCAGAAGAATTTAAGTGTGGAAGATTTAGCGGAATATTTAACTAAAAAAAATCAAACATTAATATCCCAAATCTAAACAATTTCTGAGCACTTAAAACAAAAGATCGAGTAATCAATCTTTATATATATAGAAATTAGGAATATTACAACTGCGAGACAATCTCCCATAAACAGATCAACAGTAGTTGGAGCTGGGTATAGCACTTTTGGAAAGTGCTTGAAGCACTTTCAAAGCTTCAAAGTTTTAAGGCTTTTTTTTAGAAGCCAAGAAGAGGAAGGCGTATATGATTTTGAAAATTCTCTTTGTAGGGGCTCCGCAAAGAAACGGGTGGGACCTAACAAGACGCTAGAGCAAGGAGGACTTTTTTCCGAAATGCGTTTAGGGCTCCGTCAAATATTTCACTTTTCAAAAGGGTTCTGTCACCAAAAAAGTTTGAGAACCACTGCTCTAATCAATCCCTTTATTATTTATTATTGTTTTTGAAATTGTAAGTGTTCGTTTTTGGAACTATTTACCCTTATTTCTGAAATAATATTTGCATTATTTTTAAAATTTCCTGTCAATCATACCTATTTTTATTTATACACAAAAATACAGATAATATCGGAAGTTTAATACAACTTGGCATCAATAGTTTATATCTACTCAAAGCTTTGACCGCTTTGACCTGACTTTCGTTAGCGGAAACCAGTAGCATTTAGAGAAAATAGTTTTGAGTAAAATACTTTATTAAACAGTAAATGAACGTGGTTGGTTTCCAAGATATGTAACGGTTCTCAGTTGTGATTCGGTCAGTTTTCAACTCCCGCCTTAATATTATGGATTTTAATATTTTTCATCACCTACTTGAAGCCTTCAAATTCTTTTCAATGGGTATTTGGTGATTTATTTTTCAAATACTGTACTTGATAATTGAAGCACTTTTAAAAATTATTTGGTAATAGACACTTTAAAGCACTTTATGAAAGTGGTTGGCGCTTGGTAATTGAAGTACTTTGCAGAAGTGCTTTACCCAGCTCTGACAGTAGTTTATTCAAAAGTATATATTGAAATGTAAGCATTTATGTACAGGTTACATTAGCTGGTTAATGGATAAGCCTACAAATTGTATCAACAATCGACTGTGCTGATGCTAAACGTTGAACTAGTTTAACTGATTGCAGTTTAAAAAAAAATCGTTTAAACACACCACAGACTCGTGTGGTTGATCATCATTAAATTGTAGCCCTGTTAGAGTCGGAATTGTTTTATTATTGGTTTCTGTATTGCTTTCTTCTCCTTCAGCAAGTCCTCCATTTCGGCTTTTATTATGAATATGATATAAAGTTTGTTCGACAGGGTCCCATTGGGCCCAGAAAAAATTTTTAACCAACCGTTCGTAAGTTAAAGAATTTTCAGTCACATTTTCACTTGTCATTTTCATATGATATTGGTAAATACCTGAAATAAAAAAAAGTCGTTATTGAAATCTACTAATATTTCATAAAATTATGATTTTATGTTATTATTTTGAACCTTTTTATTCCCTTACCTCACTTAAATCAATTGTAGATTTGGTCAATTTGGTTTTCCAAATGTCTTTCTAATTATAAAAATAATTTTTATTCTTAAGGGTAAAATAATAAGTAGTACGATTATCGACAATTTTTTGAAATTTCACAAAGTCATGCAGTCCTAGTCTTCATAATCATTTATCAAAGATCAGAAGTTGGATTAAAAAAAATATTGATATTTAAGCATATGTACCACGGAATTATATTTAAGACAAATAATATACTTAATGAGTATGACAGATAATGGTTTGTATCGAAAGAAGTTTGGTTTGCAAACATGGTAATCCATGTACCACAGCGATAATATAACATAGCATTGTCACATTTTAATAAAATTCAGTCTCTTCAATTGGTTGAAATTAGCATCATGTGATATATGAATTATATTCTCACTTTTGAAATGAGTCAATTTATGTTTCTATAGCAATTTTAAATATAAACTTACAGTGATCATAAAACCTTTCAAGAACTTCCATTTATATTTATATGTGCGATTTCAATATATGAGGATTCGGAATGGAATTTCACGTTTTTAAAAAGAAAATATAAATTAGGTAACCAATTTGAAGACATGCTTCGTGATCCATTTGGAATTAATTTATTTTATCTTTGAGCAAATGCTTGGATACATGCCGTTATGATGCCGTTATGATACTATAGAAAGAAAGTATGATATTAAAAAAAGGAAGGTATATTACGCCGATTAATGAATAGCTGTTGAAATTTTGTAGAATTATGATTTGGGATATTATAATACTTGCTTAATATATGGACACACAAAAAAAAAGTGGTCAGTATTTTTGACCAGACCCACCTAAGGTTATATGTATTTCGATGGATGCCAAAATTTTGAGTAAATTGCAAAAAATCGTTAAACCGCGATAAGTGATCTGTGGATCATACCTCTGTAATTTTTTTGTATCATGGGTGACAAATATTAAACATGCATGTCAATACTATTAAAAAAAAAATCCAAAGTAAAAATGGGTCAAATAATCAAATAATATTCTTGTCTATTGTCTAAACATACCTTCTTGATGTATCAGTAGTAAAAATTTCAGCGTCTGATTTTCTAAAGGTTGTTTACAGTTTAAAAATTGCACAAATGTCTGTTTCTTGGACCCATCCTTGATTTGAAAATAGTTCTTGTGGTCGTCGCCAATGTTATACAAGAAACTTTTATAAGAAAAACCATCAGTATCTTCGGAGTTTTCCTTTATTACATATATCAGGACAGTTCTATTGGTGCTGATTGTAGCTTGAATACATTCAATTTTTTTTTCGAACGCAAAAATAGGTGTAAGCGTATTTTCTTCATAATTGTATTCTCCAATGCAAGTCTTACAAGTATTTAATTCTGGATTTGACTGAACCCAGCTAAATAAAAAAGATTCATCACGTTCTTGGCCTAGCAGTCTCCATTCATTAAAATTATCTAAAAAACAAGTTGGATAAAAATAAAATATTAATGAAACGCCACTGCAAACTATATGCGCTGCTATGCAATGTTGCCAATGTTCCCTAAAAATCTTTTAATATATTTGTAATAAAATATTTTACTCATTTTGCTTATTAATAATTTAAAACAGGATAAAAAATTGTATATATTAAAATACAAATTTCATCAGAAGTTGCTCGTTTTCTAAGTATGGACACGCGTGCTAAATGTCCTAATAACTTTGTATTTATAATATTATTTTGTTCAGGGTGTTAGTATATTCGACCGACAATGCTACAACCCAAGAGAGCTCTCGTTAATTGACGAATTTTGATATAGAAACATAAACCCTTAAAGGGCTTAATTATCGAGATAAAGGGTGCTACAAGTTTGAAATCAAAATTCAAAATTTGCCCTGAAACAGAAACGCCTTTAAATATTTTTTCAAATTTGGTGTTCAATATGCTCTTTAAGAAAGTAATATTTTGACATGAACTAACTTTTTAAAAATTTTACCAGTATGTATGTTTTATTTATCAATTTGCACCAAACTTTGCATCGAATCCTGGTTTACCTTAATTAACATTATCACAACGTGGGTACACAAATTATCAATAAATTAACTAGACGATCACTTTTACTGCTAGAAGGAAAAAGGCCAATTACAGTAAGTATAGAATTTAAAGTAAAACTTGTGAGGTAATTAATAACATTTTAAAGAGAGTAAAATAAAATACAAGAACAAATCAAAAAGAAAAAGGGGCCTGGGGGGTGGCCGTCACACGTGTAAGACCCGGTCGGATAGAGAAGGTTAATCCGGCCCGGGAAATTGTAAGTACCGGCCCGGCACAAATTTCTGACAACAAGAACTGGACCGGCAATCTCCAGAATTCCCCATAGGCCAATTCGCCCCTAGCCAGATCTGTTAAAGCTTTTGTTATCAAAAGTTATAAGATGACTTTCGTTATGGAACTGAATGGAATCCCAGATAGCACAGGATGTCCCATGGACGTTCTGATTTGGTTCCTTGTTGGTACGGGATCTAAATCGGACGTCCACTGGACTTCCGATTATCGTGAACCCTAGGACGCCCGTCTTATTTTGGTCCCGTTTTCGGTCCGAGTTCAATACGTTAATAGGACGTCTATGGGATTTCCTATAGGTACTGGCATCGTTGGTCTTTGAATCGATAACTTGAAATTCAACGTTTTGTTTTTGAAAGAGGAGAAGCACAGACAATCTAACCTATCATTTAATTTCAAATGAACAACAACAGCTAAAATTTTTGGCATTAAATAATTAACTTATACAAGTGAGTTATACTAACGAAGAAGAAAAGAAAGTGGTTATAAAATAAAGTGAGTGTTTTGTGTTGAGGTAAGAATAAATTATCTATGTTGGCGGTAGCGCTGGAGTAAAGAAAATACCTGAATGGTGGAAAGTGAGTACTGCTGTTGGAACAAACATAATTTTGACAAAATTATAAAACTCGGCAGTTATGTCGACACAAGCTATAAGCAGGACCCAAGGTTTCATCTTACCCCAGCACTGTGTAATTAATTCTTTTTTTGTAAACTCAAAACGTTTAACTCTAGTTAGCCTTATCATGATACAAGTTGTTAAAGCCCTTTGATTGTTAACATTTTTTGTTATTATTGCCCTTTATGTAACATATGGTCAAATATCGTCCCTCAGAAGTCTGATTTACGTCTCTAAGGCGACCCATAAAGGGCCCTATGACATTGTGACGTCTCTTCGGGACGCCCCGGAGATGGACGGAAACGGGACATCAAAACGTTCAGTAAACGTCGAATTTACGTCCCGGTACCAGAAGAGGACGTCCCTCGGACCTCCCTCGTGTCCCTGAAGGACGTCTTTTAGACGTACATGTGATATGCAGGATAGTTCTAAATATATAGTTGACTACAATAAGAATATGTTTTCAGTTAACCAAATTATTTTTGAATGATTCTTTTGTCTGTTATAAATAATAAAATTGGGCTCAAAGCACTCTTTACTAGAACTTTCAACAAAACCAACACACAATAACATATTTATGCGTGTGACCCATATTTTAAACAACTTTAGCGATGTGGCAACGCTGCTGTTCTAAGTGGTTTGCCCTGTCCCAGTGTTGCCAACCGTACGGTAATTACCATACATATACCAAAATAGGGCAACGGTAATAAGTTAATTACCGTAGGCAAATTTAAACGGTTAGCAGAAAATGTACAGTATTTTAATTTATTTAAGTAGGTCCAAAAATCATTAGAAACCAGTAAATCTGAAAATAATGATAACTTTGTTATAGAAAATAGGGAAAAATGTCTTACTTTTTTTTAAAACTATTAGGAATGAGCAACAGGGCCGACGAGAGGGAGGGGCTGGTGGAACAAATTCGCCACAAAAGGGAGGAGGGCTGGTTTATGTAAAATGCGCTAGTTCAGTGTGATGTCATTTTGGTTCCACTGACATTTAATTCTAACCAAACTTTTAACAAAAACATCAGTAAATTTGACATATACGTTTTTACTGTTTTTATTTGATTTCAAAATATTGTTTACAGGACATAAAAAATAGTTTAAAGTTATGTAATTGGTAACTAAACGATTGTATATTTGATACATGCTATCTACTTACTTTAGGAATATATTTATAAAAGTGAAAAAAACGATATAATTTTGTTAAACAAAACGCACTCAAAAATCTACTGTCACTTTAATTGTCAGTGGAACCATAATTACATCATCACTGAACTAGCGCATAGAAGATGAGGTCCTTTTTTTCGAGACTTCAATAAAAAAGATCTAAGTTTTGCTTATGGACCTTTTTTTTAGAAATGTGATATCGAAATAAGGGCTTAATTTTTTTTAATAAAAATGTCCCGGGCCCCGCCTGGCTCTCGGCGGCCCTGATGAGCAATTTTTTTATTTTTAAGTGTTCTACTTGTATTGAAAATTTTAAAAATCGAAAATAAAGTTTTTCAACTTTTATAAATTTATTGACTTTTAGGAATGTTGTTAGCACACAAAAACTCAGCATTAAATGCATTATGTCATTTTAACCAGTCACACACAATGTCAATGTAGCATATTTTTACCATGTAGAAAAAAGATACCCTTAAAATTTTATTTAAAATAATGGGGTAATACGGCGGAAAATACAGTAATTTTGGATCGCGCCGATGCGGTAAATTGCATGAGAAGGGTTGGCAACACTGCCTATCCTGTTTCGTTTGTCGTTGTTTAAGTGGGGTTTAAGCATTAAGGGTTAGGTTTCGTGATATCAACAAATCGATAAAAATATTCTTAATTGAACGATAATAATCCAATGCAAATAGTGTAAATAAATGAAGGCGTAAGTACATTTCTAAGCAATATAAATAAAAGTAAATTCAAGTTGTTAACTTACCGTCATTATTTTCTACGAAATTTAATGAAACTAACTTAGAAGCTAAGTTATCAATAGATACCATGTTTGGCCTTGGACCGTGACAAAATCTCACAGAATGCACTGAATGCAGACTCTCATTCACCAGTGGAGTACTTAGTTCGAATGTAGGGGTTTAAATAGGTAGCACAGATTAGATAAAAGTGACGAGTGTCACGAGTTTAATACAATAACCTTTTTTCTACACCCGTATTATAATAATGCATTTATATGCCCATAATCCGTTTCATAATGATATCCATTATGATACAGATTTTTCATAACGATACAGATTTTTAATCAATAGAAACCCATAATTTTTCAATCAAGCATGCTGTGCATTTGACGTTGGTCCTAGGTTCCTATGTTTTAGTTGTCAAAATCAGTACGTATTAAATTTTCGTAGATAACTAAACTTCGATAATTATTATATTATCAAAATGTCTGATATCAGCGATATAGAATACTTACCATCGACTCCTCCACACATATTGGAAAAAGCGAGAAAGCACATTTTAATATGACAAAGTAAACAAATAGAAAAATAATGACAAACTATGGCTGTCAGACTGCTATGTTGACAAATATTAGCGGCAGAAAAAGATTTGATTTTTACAGTGAGATAGTTTTTATTTACTTCTGCAAATCGCAATGCTAATGCAGGGTTTTAATGACGGTTAGCAATAAAATTAATTTAATCCCATTAGCATAGTTTATACTGAACATTAAATAATTGTATACAGAATTTTAATGCATTACCTTATTATGTTACATTTAAAGTGTTTACTTGGCTAGTAGGGTAGTATACAAACTATCCAAATGTCTGGCTATTTTAATGGAAAATTATATTTCTATAGTGATGAATATTGGTTGGTTTCTCCAGTTAGTTGACAAACTATACAAGATTTATCGCCAAATTACAATCCACGAGAAAAGTACACAAATTACCGGTGTTTTTGGCTGGTTAACAAACTATCCATAGTATTTGGATAATGTGTGAATTTGATATCTGTATAATAATCCCAGCTAGCACAAAAACATCCCATCTACGTTAATAAGCTGCAATTTTAGGCTCTTTAAGCTCGCATGCAATGTACCGTAAACGTAACCCTATTATCCCTGCAACTACCGAATGTCCGCAACTGCAAGACTTTTATAGCACATCTCGTAGAAGTTATAAAGTGAAGTTCGGAAAACATCACACTAGCACTTTTACGGTACTTACCCCGAAAGTTGCTCTGAAACGTTCTATTGATGTTATAATGTGAATTAGATCTACAGCATTATACAGTGTGTCCACGGATGGGCTTAACTATACTTGTGAAAATATTTATTTTAAATTAAAAAAGTAATTCTTCATAATTTCTTGCTTGTTAAATAAATTCGATTCACATTGAGAAATTATGAAAAATAACTTTTTCTTTAATTTAAAATAAATATTTTTACAAGTATAATTAAGTCCATCCATGGACACACATTGTGTAATGTAATACAGAGAGGCTGAAATTGAGGCTATAGTAAAATCTCAATCGAGACATGAAAATTTCAAATAAAACAAAATATTTATATAAATTTATTATTAAAATGTTCTTGAAATCAAGTACCAATAGCACAAAAGTAGAGGTAGGTGTAGGCGTGTTCTTTTATTCAGTGCTGTATCCAGCGCTTGCAGCAAACCGTTCGTAAATTAAGTGATGGAAAGACGATTGTATGTGTCAATCATTCTTTTTTCCAGCGGTGAGTTCACCAATGAGCCAAGGCATCCATCGGCTTTAAAAGCCGATGGATATGTGATAGACGAATGGTGAGGATAATCAATCATTTAAGTTAACCTAAAATATAAGAGTTCAAATATAAAACGACTGCAGAATAGATAAATTACATCAATCACTGATAGAACAATTATTGAATAAAAGAACACACCTTATATCACAAACACAAGTACACATGTGGGATAGAAGAAGCTACCTAGAAAGCACTGAACGATTGGACAAAATTAGCTAAATAGTATAATAAGGTACCAATATTGCAAAGGTTCACTAAAACCTTAAATGGTGAAAGATGATAAAGCTAGATTGGTGAAAAATAATAAACAAATACAACAATGACTAGGTACATATTATTATATTAGATTACTAGAGGATAGCTAAGTTAGCTGATTTCTTACCTAAGACGCAGAGATATATCTTTTTTAAATCAAGCCTTTTAACTTTTTTTGCATAGATATTTATAAAGTGCTATAATGTAACCTAAATATGACAATTTATTAGAAGATAATAAATTATATTTTTATATAAAAAGATTTTACTTCTCAATACATTGAATAAAAAAGAAATTGATAACTTGTTTACCTATTATTAATTAAAGGAAATTATATAGAAATTAAAAAATATGCCTTACTTTGTTGTTTTAAATAAAACAACCAATGTTAGTGTATTGAAATTTGTTTGAATTTTACAAATTTTATGCTTGATTTCCAAAGTAGATATATCGATGGCTCAATCAAAAAACGCACAAGTCAAAAAACAAAGCAATTACATTTTTGGTTCAATGGATGCAAAATATCATTACGGTTTTACTTTAAATACCACCACAAACAAAAATATCCTTAAAGATAAATCATTTAAAATGTAGCCACAAACTGTGTCTAAAACTGCCTCAATTCGAGTTATTTTCTTCAAAAACACCCAAATTTTTTACAACTATGCAACAACTCACTTTTATAATCTAATCATTTTATTTAACAGCAAAATATCGAAGCTTTTAAATAAAATATAAAGAGTATGTCAAAAACAAAATAATGATAATAGAGACTTACAAAATTTCAAAATGAAATTTCTCGAAATAATAGTAATTTAGTTGTGGCAGTATTTGATTGAGCCATCAATATGTAGATTTTATAAAAAACAACTGGTGTTTTTTAGCAAGATATTCTATTATACTTGAGAGTATCATCTATGATTTCTTTCAACTTTTCTGCTGGGTTTTCACTTGAAATGATGGTTGCATTTCCAGGCAATCTAGCCTGTTGAAGAAAATGAACTGCTTGAATTCTGATATACCTGACATATCATGTACCTATAGATTCACTTTTTATAAAACTTCAGGTGTTATATTCTTTACACTTCTGTAGTATTTACTTTTGCTTCTAAAATTCCTAGAATGTCGAAGGAAACCTAAAAAATAATATTTTTAAAATGTATTTTTAGTTCGATAAAGTATAATTACCTTTTATAAGTATTTGGTGTAAAATGTTGCCGGACATTCGGTTAAATGTTTATCTTCTGGTTTACAACGATTGATCTGCAATTCTTTGTATTTATTGTAGTTTTTTTTATTTGGTGTCATCGGCATCGACTGCTAAAGATACTTAATGAATGAAATAATAAATTTACATCAGGCATTGTAATCTGAAACAAAGACAATGGTTTAGAAAATATTTATCTATTTTATAGAGGACCCTTACCAAATCTATTCGAATGTATAAATAATAATTATTTATAAAATAAATTCTGGATGTCGAAAAATAAACCATTAAAAAAGACAATTGACAAGAAAAACTGACAAGTGACAATTGACATAAAACTAAACGTTCTGAAATCAGATTTGTAATGTTTACGGTAGGTTAACTAGGTAAATAACAAATAGAAGTTTTGCGAGGTTTTGATTTCCCTCAACAACTTCTCATGAACGTTGCATTTACGTTGTATAGTAATGTTATTACGTTCCCTTAATGCAACATCGCCGAAAGGCTTGGCAACGTTATGTGCTAGCTGGGAACCAACTCGTCGGTTAGTAATACGTAAATTGTCCAATAGGGGGACCGAATTTTTTTTTTTTTTTGAAAATTCAAATGTGGAAAAGTGGTGACTTGGGTTCCTTGTATTCCACATTTTTTTTTATTTTTTTAATTCATATTCAGCCGGGCCCCTCGCTAAGGAATCAAAAATTTTTTTCAAAAAAAAAAAATCGTGGGTAGTAAGACCAAGTTAATGTCACCTCCTTATCACACAAAAACATGTTTATGAACATAACCTCACCTTTTGAATAAATTAACCAAAGTGGATTGGGCAGTAGGGTAGGCCGAAAATGATGAAAAAAAAAGTTGGGCTATTATGGAAAAGTTGTGACTGGTTGTGACTATGTTTTATACCAAAAATGAAATTTATAAAACAAATTGTAGCCGGTCCCCTTGGGGCTCAAAAAAAAATAATAAAAAATTCCTAAAATCTGCCAAATCTTAAATTTAGTGCCTCAATAAGGTTTATATAAAATATGATTAAATTTCTTCTATATTTCGTCCAGCCTCGCTTCTATTAGACAAAAAAAAATTTAAATATTCTATAATTTTATGCAGTACTTCGCTTAATTCATTATTTACAATTAAAAAATATGAAAATATGTGATTAAATATTTATTCATTTAGTTTAATATTAAATCAACATAGAACTCACCACGAGGAGGTGCATGGCCGCACCTCGAATCCACCCATCCCCTCTGTTGTAAGCTATTCATACTTTGTTGCATGATATTGTCCTTTATTATCAAATTTTGGTAAGTCAGTTCTTGCATCAAGTTTTGCTTTGATATAGCCACCTCTAGATTTTTCTTGGCACACTTTTGAAGATAAATCTTTTACCACTTTAACATATCTTTTGAATGCCTGAGTGTGGCATGGAAAATATTAAAAATGTGATATCTCATATTTTATAATGTCAATAAGATCAACGTAGTCTTGGGCGTCAAAGTTAATTTTTGAAATTTTAAAATTATGTTTTTTTATTCCAAGTTTTCTGGCCTTACATTTAAAGTGTTTACTTGTCTAGTTTATAGACTAGCTGGATAGTATAGAAACTATCCAAATGTCTGGCTATTTTAATGGAAAATTATATTTCTACTAAACTAGCGATGAATATTGGTTGGTTTGTCCAGTTAGTTCACAAACTATACAAGATTTGTCACCAAATTACAATCCACAAGAAAAGTACACAAATTACCGGTGTTTTTGGCTGGTTTACAAACTATCCATAATATTTGGATAAAGTGTGAACTTGATATCTGTAATACATAATAACCAACTCGTCAATTAGTAATATGTAAAATGTCCAATAGGGGGAATGAAAAAATTTTTTTTTTTTTTTTGGAATTTTAAATGTGGAAAAGTTGTTACTTGGGTTACATATATTCCACATTTTTTTTCTTTTGTTAAGAGTTATTGCTCCGTTCATGAGAACTAATTTGTCGGCATATTACTCCTATTATACCCCTACCTTCAAAATTCCAAGAACGGGTCGTCCAGCCACATTTCCCCTATCATAGGAAATGGATCGGCGATTTATTTAGTTATACCGGTGAATGGAAGATTTGAACATATTTAGTAAAATTTTGAACCTAAAAGAGAAAGTTATTTGTGAATTTTCCAATAAAACTAAGAAAATTAGTTAGTCAAAACATTCTTCGTTTAAGAACATCTGTTACGAAGGCAGTTTCTTATAGAAAGAAAATAGTCTTAGCACTATTAATAACGTTTTGCTTTTAAAGAAATACATAGACAATGCAAGTTTTCACGTTTTTGGTGATCATAAAAACTGCGATATTTATTTTTGTCAGAAGCATACAGATGAAACCAAAAACGAAATAACTAATTTCAGATCTAAAACTGAATTTTTTACAAGACTTCTACAAATTATACATGCTTTGTCAGATCACAGCAGAAGTGGAACAATTTCATGCGACAGTTGCTAAGTTTCTAGGTGGCAAAAGAATCAATTATTCCAGAGGGCGCTCTTACCAAAGTAGATGTTTTGCAGCAGTTGTATCATATAATTCGAAATCAGGGAATTCAGAATTGAAAAAAACTTTAAACCGTACTAACCAATCCATGTTAGTAACTGAATTGAAAAAAAAAGGCGACAATTAGCAATAAAATCAAAATCTAATCGCATATTAAAAAAAAAGTTATTCTGCAAAAACCAATAAAACTGATTTAGATTATGGAGAAAATTGTACCAAAAAGGATTTAGATCAAGATATTTATGAAGTAAAAAAAATTCAATTTTTAAACGAATTCTCTTCATCTGACGTTAAGAGAAATGTAATTTAGGAACAAACTATGTCACAGGCAGATAGCAGGGTTCGGCTTGAAATTCGTAGAAAGATGATTACGGCCTCACACTTTAAAGCAGTGTGTACTAGATGAATTACTACTTTATGTGAGCTTTTAGTCAAAAGGATTATTTACCAACTACCAGTCAATGCTGCTATTTCTCATGGCCAAAAGTATGAAAAAACGGCACTTTTGCAGCTTCAGGAGCAGGAAAATATAGTGATTAGAGATTGTGGAATTTTTATTGACAAAAAATATCCATTTTTAGGTACGTAACGATCAGTTCACATTTTTACTCACATCTCAACTATAACATATATTGCAAATTAGTTAATTTTAATTAAATCAAAATAATAATTTTTAAAGGACCCCGCAATAATCTTATGGAAATTGGGTTTCGGTCAAATTGTCTGAATTTTTGATATGTTGTAGATTTCGTCATCCTGAACAAAAGTCTCCATGGGCACAAAGCGCCAAAATCAATATTTTGGCAGCTACAGAGCTGCCAAAGTTCCATATATCCGTTCCAAAACTATTCATTTTTAATACTATTTCCAGATGTCGAGAGCATATTTTAATTATTTAAACACATAAGGTAGCGTTTTTTGGGTCACTGAATTCGATGCTAATGTTAGATTGGAAAAATTGACAGTTGACAGCTGTCAATTCGCTGTCAAAGAGTAATAAAAAAGTAAATGTGCTCTGTTGACATTCAGAGTTTGGGTTTTTTGGGTCGCTGAATTCAATTCTAATGTTAGATTGGAAAAATTGACAGTTGACAGCTGTCAATTTTTCCAATTTAACATTAGAATTAAATTCAGCGGCCTCGAAAACCTGAATTTCCAATGTCAACAGAGCACATTTACTTTTTCATTCCTCTTTGACAGCGAATTGACAGCTGTCAACTGTCAATTTTTCCAATCTAATATTAGAATTGAATTCAGCGACCCAAAAAAACCCAAACTCTGAATGTCAGCAGAGCACATTTACTTTTTCATTCATCTTTGACAGCGAATTGACAGCTGTCAACTGTCAATTTTTCCAATCTAACATTAGAATTGAATTCATCGACCCAAAAAACCCAAACTCTGAATGTCAACAGAGCACATTTACTTTTTTATTACTCTTTGACAGCGAATTGACAGCTGTCAACTGTCAGTTTTTCCAATTTAACATTAGAATAGAATTCAGCGGCCTTGAAAACCTGAATTTCCAATGTCAACAGAGCACATTCACTTTTTTATTCCTCTTTGACAGCGAATTGACAGCTGTCAACTGTCAATTTTTTAGCATTGAATTCAGCGGCCTCCAAAACCTAAATTTCCAATGTCAACAGAGCACATTCACTTTTTTATTCCTCTTTGACAGCGAATTGACAGCTGTCAACTGTCAATTTTTCCAATCTAACATTAGCATTGAATTCAGTGACCCAAAAAACGCTACCTTATGTGTTTAAATAATTAAAATATGCTCTGGACATCTGGAAATATTATTAAAAATGAATAGTTTTGGAACGGATATATGGAACTTTGACAGCTCTGTAGCTGCCAAAATATTGATTTTGGCGCTTTGTGCCCATGGAGACTTTTGTTCAGGATGACGAAATCTACAACATATCAAAAATTCAGACAATTTGACCGAAACCCAATTTCCATAAGATTATTGCGGGGTCCTTTGTAGGTGCTACTCCAGACGGCATTGTAGGAGATGAATTAGTGGTTGAAATAAAATGTCCATACGCTGCATATCAAATTGGATTTTTAATAAAGACACCAATAATTTTGACATTAATATCCACCATCAATGGGTATTATCAAATACAAGGCCAATTACATATTACAGGACGAAAAGGATGTATTTTTGGTGTATGGACAGGTCCCAATTATCCACTTAAAGTGAAATATATAATAAAAAGAGACGATTTCTGGTGTAAAAATATGGAGGAGAAGTTAAGAAAGTTTTATATAAATTGTATGTTGCCAGAAATGATGGATCCAAGTCATCATCGGGGAATGTCATTAAGAGAACCTGATTACATCTTAGAAGCTATTCAAAAATTAAAAAATAAAAAACAAAAATAATTACCTCCAAAAAGTCAAATAACATTAATAGTAAGATGTTTGTTTCTACAAAGCCGCTATTTATTCTGAAAGTATTTTCTTTAATATTTTTGATTTTAATCTAGGTACTGTTAAAACGCTATAAATATATTTATTTGCAGGTCTTCTGTAACTAATTTATTTGTAGTACTGGGTCCAATTAAGTTACCAAAAAATAATAACTGATCATTTTAAATACATTTGCTGTTTAGTCAAACGCCCTGCTCTTAACAAAAACAAAATTAAATTATTTTATAATTTGTGATACATTTACATCATATCTAAAAATGAAAAAAAATCTGATGTACAGGGTTCATAATCAGTGGCGGCTTGTGGTAATTTAAAATGGGTGTTCACTTTTTCCAATAATTTCATTATATGTAAGTTCGGATCAAAACTTTGTACAAGAGCCAATATCGCTGTTTTTTTTTTATTATTTGAGTTTGTATTAAGTGTAGTTATTGTTATCAACATCATACTGTTTTCAAGCACTACAACTATTAATAAATTAATATTTTTAGTTAGTGTGATATTTGTTTTGTTTTTAATACGTTGAAAACCATCTATAAACATTATTAGTTAGTAAACTGACGTTTCTTCATAATTTGAGATTATTTTTAAATATATATCAGGTTATGTAGAAAGCTTGACATTGATTTTTGTGTAAAAAATTTTATATGAAACTTTACCTACCATTTTTTAGTTTTTATTGTAAGTTTAATCATTTTCACAATTTATCACAGGTGTCAAATAAAAAATATATTTTTTAAATACCTTTTATTGGCAAATAAAATAAGAACAAAAATGTTTTAAATGTTTATTTTATAAGATCAGTCCCATCACAATACATAATTATTACACAGACACAAACTAGAATAAAGATATATAATGCCTGGCATTTTAAATGATACTCTTCGCAGTTTAACAGACCCTCTTAACCCCTATTTTTAAGCAGATTGTTTTCACAATCGATAGGCCTCATCTCCTTATAGACCTTGATTTTTACTAAAACTTTCATGTTGATGTCGCTTTTCATTTTTGATTTTTTTTTAATCTTAACCCTCCTTAAATCCCCCATATTTAATCAGATTTTTTTATAATGAAAAGGCTTCTTCTCCTTTTAGAGATTGATGTTTGCTAAAAACTGTTTGTGAGCGGCGCGCCAATTAATGTGTTCTTTGACAGTTTGCAGGATCTGTTGGCGTGTTGTCTTCTCTTTTTAGCTATATGCATTCGGCATATCGTCTCACTCGTGTTAGGCTCACTCATCATAATGCGCCACAGACACAGTATATTTAGGTATACTGTGACACAAAGACGCGATCAGCCCAATGAACTGGAGTGGGGTAGAATGCTTGTCAATAGGCTTGAGATGCGACTCTATGGGCAAAGACAGGTTATTTTTCATCTCACTCGGGAGTATTTATAACAACCATTTTCTATTTCACTTTGTTATTGTCTGATCCACCAGCATGTGGATTGAACAATAACAATGTGAAACAGAAAATGGTTATTATAAATACTCCTGAGTGAGATGAGAAATAAAAATGGCTGCGTCCATAGAGTCGCATCTTGTTCTATTGATACAATATGCACATTGGCTTTCTACCCCACTCCAGTTCATTGGATCAGCCAGAGGACAATGATGTACAAAAAAATATAGATTAACACGTATGAAAATAAAAATATTAAAATTAAATTTATATTTTTGTTATTTATGTAATATTAAAATAATGTGTTTTTATGAAATTTAACTGGGTGTTCACTGCACAAATGAACCAATGGAGAAACCGCCCCTGTTCATAATATATTACGCTAATTGCGGCGTTTGTTTGTCCTTCTATAATATTCACTTATTTTAAAAGCAAAAACTCTTTTTAAAATCGTTGACATCAAAAAGAGAAAATATGTAGGTATTTATATCTTAAAGTTAGCAACGACAAAATATGATAACATCATTCAACGGCAGCCATCATGAAATTCGGACCAATCAAAGCCGGATAGTAACAAAACACTTCGGCTCTGTTCCCTCAGTTTTTAAAATATTATTTCTATAAGAATATCTTTTTTGAGTTTTAGTTAAAATATATAGACCGAAATAATTCTGAATTTCATTCTCTTAAACCAATAGCATAAATTACGAATAAGAGGCATTCGTAAGTATTGTAAAAATTGCAAAATACTATTATACGTTAAATAGTGTAAATTAATATGTTTTATATATTTGTACAAAATAAAATATTAAGTCATCTTCTTGCTATATTTATTCTATGCTGAAAAGAGGGCATCCAAGGAAATATCTTTCTGTAAACAATTATACAGTCTACAAATTATCAGATCACTACAACAGCAGACAGCAACAAAATCAGGAAAAACTTGTAAAGCTGGGTTTAGCCAGCTCTTAATGCATAATGCATAACTTTAATTCATAATGGATAATGCATAACCCGTAACGAATAGCAAATAAGGGATGTTTATACAGCGCATAATTTTTATGCATTACGAATTGACAATTAACAGCTTTGACAGTTACTTTTCATTTTTTGACATTTTTGACCTAACGCCATTTTTCCTTTTTGTGTTTGTTGTGGTATTTGTGCAAGTATTGTTATCGTTGGTTATTTCTATATTTTTATACTACATCATGAAAAAATTATCAGCATTTCAAGTGATTAAGTTTTCAAATATGGTCCACCTATTTATGACACTAGCTGCAAGTGTTGCATCAGCTATGGTAAATGTTAAACAAAAAAGAGTTAGGCGCTGGGGTGTTCGACCAATAAACAAGAAAAAGGACAGTGAAGGACTTTTTAGCACGCTTTTTAAGGATATGTGGAAATTTGATGATGATCAATTCTTCAAATATACAAGAATGTCTCAAAACCAATTTCGAGAACTTCTTAGGTTACTTGGCAAAGATATTCAAAAATGTAAAACAAGACGGCACATTTCTCGTCAAGAAAGATTGTTAGTTACTTTGCAGTAAGTATTTGTTATTTGTTATAAAAAAAATTGGTAGCGATAGTTAGTACACAATAAAAAATGTTTATTTTTTTTTTAGTTATCTTGCAGAAGGCTGTTCAATGCAAGAAATGGCTTGGAATTTTAGAATTGGGAAAGCAACTGTACACACCATAATTAAAGAAACCTGTACAGTTTTATGGAAAAGATTAGGACCTATTGTTTTGCCCAAACCCTCAAAAGACCATTTTAAAAATATAGAAAATGGTTTTTTAAAAAGGTGGAATATTCCAAATTGCATAGGTGCTGTAGATGGGAAGCATATTAATATTATAGCTCCCAAACATTCTGGAAATGTGTTTTTTAATTACAAAAAGAACTTTAGCATTGTTTTTATGGCGACTTGTACTGCCTATTATAGGTTTTCAATGGTGGATATAGGTGGGGCAGGAGCACACCATGATTGTGCTATTTTTAAGGCAAGCAGTTTGGGTCGAAGTCTTTTAAATGGAACTTTAGACATCCCAGAGGCCAAAAAATTGCCCAAATCAAACATAAAAATGCCTCATTTTCTGGTCGGCGATGCAGCTTTCCCCTTACATGAAAATATTTTAAGGCCCTACCCTGGCATTTCTCTAAATGAACACCACACTATTTTTAATTACAGGTCAGTTTTAATCCCATAACACCTATTTATTTAACTAGGCAGTATTATTGAATATTTTTAAAAAGTTACATGTTAAATAATTCAAGTATGTCGGACTAATGCTGTGCTATATTTTTCTCCATTAATCATTAAAAATTTTAATTACAGATTAAGCCGAGCAAGAAGATGCATTGAAAATACATTTGGCATTTTAAGTGCAAGATGGCGCATTCTTCGGAAGCCAATAAATGCTAGTGTTGAAATGTGCGAGCTAATTACACAGGCTACCGTAGTTCTCCACAATTTTTTGCGCTAGTGAGGAAAACCTAGCCTTGAATGAACGAAAATATTTCCCAATAGGTTTTGCAGATTATTGTGATACAGATGGCAACATCATTGACGGAATATGGAGAAACGAAGGAACCAATTTACGATCTGTGAACAGATTAGCATCAAATAACTATTCCAAACATGCAAAATCTTACAGGGATATATTAGCTGAATTTTTTGTATCAAAAGAAGGTTGGCTTCCTTGGCAAGAAGACCATGTTAATAGAGGAGGGGTGCCAACTCAATAATTATTTATAATTTTTTTCTTACCTCTTAGTATATTTACTTTTGACTTTTTTTCATACTTTTTTGTACTTTATTTCAAAACTAAAAGTAAACCTTAAGAGGGCCTGTTCATCTTATTAGCAAAAAATCCAACATTCCCTCTTAAGGCAACTTTTATAACACTCTGTACGTTGTGACAATAAAAATAATTTATATTATTATGTATAAATAAATAAAACAATGCTTTTATGATTAAACTTTTATTAATAACCTATTCTAAAATAACAAAACGAGTTTAAAGTAATTAAAAAAAAAGAAAATTAGTTTTTTTGAGGTTTTATGGAGTTTTATTGTATTTTTTTTTATGTAATTAAAATTAATACATTTTTAATAAACATTAGAAAACAAAAATTAATTTAGAGCATTACTCTCTTCAGCTTCACGCTCTTGTTCTTCGGCAATCATAATATTTTAATTTCAATTTATTGACATTATTCTTTATTTTTGCCAATTCCTCTCCTACGGTTTCTGAAAATGTACGGTCATCCTTGTTTATTTGGCTTCCCTCATTTTCCGTATTTTCCTTCATAAATTGATTAATGTTATCCCCCACATCGGAACATTTTTTAAATAACTTTTCAACAAAGGGACTTTCCAAAGGTTGGGTCTTTATTTTTGCACCCTGTCTTGAAGACAATGACTGTGTTTGCTTCGGGGTAGCTGGAGCAGACCTATTAGTATGGTCTATAGAAAAGTCAGTATTTTCTTCAACGTCAGAATTTGTTGGCTCTGAATATGGCAAAGTGCTTAAATGCTCCTCTGTTAATGCCCCATCATTATCTACAAGCATAGTAGACCACACTGATGTTGATGGCATTTGAAGGGCACTTGATGGGGATATCTTTTTATATCCAACATTGCCAGTTGTCCTAAAAATAATAAATATAGATGTTTTAATATTGTGTTATTAATGAAATAATTAAAAAAATATATTTAAATGCACTTTTATTTTCTTATTAATTTTAACAATATTCTCGCTCGAACAACCTGAACGAACTACCCTAAAATCTCTTAAATTTCTAATCTTTTGAATACACATGGCTAAGGGCCATGTGTTGTTACATTTCTTGGGCACAAACAGTATCGT
Organism: Psylliodes chrysocephalus; assembly: GCA_927349885.1. Classification (NCBI taxonomy): domain Eukaryota; kingdom Metazoa; phylum Arthropoda; class Insecta; order Coleoptera; family Chrysomelidae; genus Psylliodes; species Psylliodes chrysocephalus. Next base: position 9,590,738 of record OV651817.1, read on the forward strand.
GTTTCAAATTGTCTTTTAGGTTGACTGGGTGGTTGACCCATTTATTATGGTGTCACAATGGTGATATATATGTTACTAAATAATCTAGATGTTAACACTCGGCCGTCCTGACCTAAGAAGTGTCCTCGCTTCCACAGTTAGGTTTGGTATTTTTAAACTTTTTTGGATCGCCTTCAAGTTGATTGATTTTTCTGAAAAAGAAAATTGCACACAGTAATTATATTTTGACATTTTTTTTTTTTTATTTTTTTTTTGTTTTTTTTTTATTTTTTTTTTGTTTTTTTTTTTATTTTTTTTTTTATTATTTTTACCTTAGAAAAGGGCTTTTACTTTTACCTTCAAAGAGGGCCTTTATTTTTACCTCAGAAGAGGGCTTTTTTTTATTTTTACCTTAGAAAAGGGCTTTTACTTTTACCTCCAAAGAGGGCCTTTATTTTTACCTCAGAAGAGGGCTTTTTTTTTTATTTTTACCTTAGAAAAGGGCTTTTACTTTTACCTCCAAAGAGGGCCTTTATGTTTACCTCAGAAGAGGGCTTTTTTTTATTTTTACCTCCGAAGAGGGCTTTTTTTTATTTTTACCTCCGAAGAGGGCCTTTATTTTTACCTCAGAAGAGGGCGTTTTTTTATTTTTACCTCTGAAGAGGGCTTTTTTATTTTTACCTTCGAAGAGGGCCTTTACTTTTATTTTTACCTCCGAAGAGGGCCTTTACTTTTATTTTTAATAATACATCTAAATCCTAAAAAAATTATATAGTTAGAAATGCAAATCTATTTAAGTACCTACTATAAATACGTTACGCTTCGAGTAGGTCAATGAGATCATCAGTACTATTTGTTTCGGAGTCGGAGTTTTCGGACGAACTTATTCCTTCCACAAAAGTTTTAAGTTGTTGTGCCGACACGGTAGCTTTATACTTTTTATAACCTTTAATGCCTTTCATTGCCACTATTTCATACCTATCATTGCCCAGGACTTTATTTATTTTATAGGGTCCGCCGAATCGCATCCCAGTTTTCCTATTAGTATCTTTATTTTTTTTGGCGCTACCTTCCGACCAGAGGACCAATTCATTAGGTTTATAGGTTTTACTTTTTTTTCTTTTCGCGTCGAAATACTTTTTCATTTTTTGACTTTGTTTGTCCATTGACGTTGTCGCGTTAACTTGATCATCAACTCTATCTATTTCATCGATTTTCCCATCGTCCATGTCGGCTTGAATATTTTTGTCAAAGCCAAACATGAGCCTATGGGGCGTAAATCGCGTGCTGGTGTTTTCGGTGTTATTAATACCAAGAACAACTTGCGGCAATTTTTCGTACCATTCGTGTTCATCATTTATGCTTGTGTTAATAGCTTCCAGTAGTGTACGATTGTACCGTTCTACTTGTCCATTTGATCTGGGGGATGCTATGGTATTTAAGACGTGCTTAATTTTAAATTCAATACAAAAATTACTAAACTGTTTTGACTTAAATGCTTTACCTTGATCTGATATTATTCTTTTTGGAACCCCAAACATACTAAATAAATCTTTTAAATTGTGAACCACTTCTTTTGAATTTGTAGATTTAGTGGGTCTTGCAAAAATATATTTCGAAAACGAATCAACGATAACTAAAATATGTGAAAACCCTGAACTTTTGCAAAATGGTCCTAAGTGGACTATATGCCAAGTGTCAAGCGGTTTTGTTGGTTTTTGTAACGGAAAAAGGTAGCCTTCTTTTTTACCATATTTATTGTGTTTAAATGCACAATCAAGACATGCATTGACATACTTTTTTATAAATCTTGTCATTCCTTGAAACCAAAATTTACTTTTAATTAATTTTTCGCATTTATTAAGGCCTATGTGGCCGATATCATCATGATATTTTCTCATTAAACTAAATCTAGCAATTTTTGGAATGACAAGCTTATTACCTCCATCGGCCGTTTTTCTATAAATACGATAGTCTTTTTCGAAATATATTTTTGTTAATTCGGGATCTGGATTATTTTGGTGTATTCTATTCCGAATAGCTATTAATTCTGGGTCCTGGGACTGAATGCAATATATCCAGTCTTCCAGATTTATTTTGAGGATTGCTGGATCACTAACGTTTCGGCTGAGGGCGTCTACGTGTGTCATTTTTTTCCCTGGCTTGTGTTCTATTTCAAAATCGTAATCTTGTATAGTTAACCACCAACGTGCTACGCGAGGTAAAAGGTCTTTTTTACTAAAGGTCAGACGTACAGCACTACAATCTGTAATAATTTTAAAGTGCAACCCGGTTAGGTAAATTCGAAGGCGCTTAATTGATTCAATTACAGCTAATGTTTCCAACTCGTATGAATGATAAATACTTTCTTCCGTAGTTGTTGCTCTACTATAATACATGACAGGTTTAAACCCATTACTATGCTTCTGCATTAATATGCCCGCGATACCTTTGCTACTCGCGTCGGTATGCAACTCGGTGTTTAAATTGGGATCAAAAATACTTAGTAAAGGTCTATTTGTAAGAATATTTTTAATAGTTTGAAAAGCGTCGCGCTGCTCGTTGCTCCATACCCAAATTGAATTTTTCTTAAGTAACTGACTTATTGGATGAACAATAATTGCATGATTTTTAACAAATTTTCTGAAATAAGAACACAAACCTAAAAATTGCCTCACCTCATGTACACTTTTTGGTTCCGGGAAATTTAAAACTGCATTAATTTTTTGTTTGCCAGGTTTTACTCCATTTTCACTAATCTCGTAACCTAAATATTCAATAGAAGTTTCAAAAAATTTACATTTTTTTATATTTAATTTTAAATTGGCTTCCTGAAAGATTTTAAGGACTTTTTCCAGAACGTCAAGTCCTTCTTGTACTGTAGAGCTCGGTACTAAAATATCGTCTAGATATATTAATACTTTGTCGTGACGTAACTGGCCTAAAACATTATTAAGCAGTCTTTGGAATGTAGCGGGGGCGTTGCATACCCCAAATGGCATTCTCAAAAACTCAAATTGCCCATCTGTGGTTACAAAAGCTGTTTTGTCTATAGAATTTTCTGCTACCGGAATTTGGTAATAACCTTGGGTCATATCCAACACAGAAAAATATTTGTAACCTTTTAACCGTGAAATATGATCTTCTATGTTTGGCAATGGATATCTATCTTTTATTGTGATTTTATTTAGTTTTCTATAATCAATAGCCACTCTGTAATCACCATTCTTTTTTTTCACTAAAATTGCCGGACTTGCATAACTAGATTTTGATTGTTTAATTATATTATTTGTTAATAAATCGTTTACTTTTTCGCGAATTATTAATTTTTCTTTTTCTGAAACTCTGTATGGTTTGTAAAAAATCGGTTCTTTGGATGTTAAATCAATTTCGAATTCTATAATATCGGTAACTCCTAAATCACATGTATTTATCGCAAAACAAGACTGATATTTTTCTAATAATTTGTGTAAATAAAAATTATCCATTTTTAAAATGTTTTTTGAGTTAATTTGGGATAAATCTATTTTAAATATTTTTGAAGTTTCAAAATTTTGTATATTATTTTCCGGAAATTTATATCCCCTTGCTATGACTTGGTTACTATTAAATTTTATACTTTTAGTACCTATATTCGTCACATTCATGTAGAAAATAGGTTCTATAGCCAGGACTGTTGAAATAGTATAATTATAACATAATTTTGATGGAATAATTAGACTATTTTTACAGTCACTTTGAACCTTCACTGGAAATGTACACTTTGGTTCTATCTGTAGATTTTCTAGAACTTTTACATTAAATTTAGTTGCATTATTCTCAATAAAAATGTTTGACTCTTTTTTAGGCTCTATTTTTTTTAAAGTAACACTTTTACCTAAAATGTGCATTTCTACACCATCATTATTAATTACAGGCTGACCTATGATTACGTCTATGAAATCCATTTGAAAATCAACAAAATATACTGTAGTTTCTATAGAAAAACTGTCAAAATGTAAATTTATGAGAGCCTGTCCTTCTGGATATAAAATTTTATTTCCAAAACCCCTTATACAGGTGTCCGGTATTTTTAATTCAACACCCAGTTTTTCTATTAAACTCAAGCGTGCCACGTTTATTTGGCTGCCTGTATCCAAATAACCTTGACACACAATATTATTTATTTTGATATTAATGTTATAAAAATCATTTGTTACTTGCCTTTGTAATGTTTTCACCGTTGCGGACTTTAGGAACCAGCAGTCATCTCGTAGATGTCCATCTTTGTCGCAATTAGAACAATGTTTGAAGGAACGCCTGGTCGTCGTGAAGCGTCGTTGGTTGCTGTCCATATAGATTTTACTTGTAGATCCGGTTTTATTGTTGTCAGGTCGGTTCCAGCATTTCTTTGCCACATGGCCAGGTCTGTTGCAGACAAAGCAAAGAATTTCCTGCGGTTTTCGATGCATCCGTAGCGATGACTTGCTTCGTACATCTTTTTCTTCTTTCTTTTCAACAATGTCATATTCTATTTTGCTTAGAAATCCTTGAAATAATGATTCCGGTGTTTTGTGATTTCCAGATTTCGCTGCACTCTGTAGAGATAATGGAAGTCCATCAATTATACAGGACACGGCATTGAAGTCGTTAATTTCGCATTTTTTTATTAATATTGATTTTGAATAAAAATAATGCATCATTGTTTCGTCCGTTTTTTTCTTTCGCTCCACCATTTTTTTAACGTTATCTATGAAGTATTCGTGATTTGGAAATGCTTCAGTTACTACTTTTTTCCATTCGTCCCATGTTTTGCAGTAATCCTGAAGTGAATTGTACCAAATTCTTGCAATTCCTGTTAGTTTTGATTGCATATAATATGATTTGGCATTATCATCCCATCCGTGAATCATAGAAAGCTGATCAATTTTATGTAACCAGTTAGCAGAGGTTAGATTGCTGTTTTCGGGATCAAATATTGGCACTATATTAGTTGAATGGATGGCATTTGTAGCGGTCGAGGTCGGAATAGGTCGTGGAAGATTTTGAGTTTGTAATAAAATTTCATTTACTCTTTTATTTACCAGTTCTTCCAAATTTTCTAGGCGATGCCGCTTAGAATGACGTTGGTTGGATTGTTGACTTCTCTCACTTTGAGCTGTTTCATTTCCATCGTCAGATGACGAAGATTGGATTCTTTTTCGCTGTTTTTTCTTTTTTTCCTGTATTATTTTTGACGAACTGTGTCTATGTGTATGGTCACTGTCCGATTCACTATCACTTCCACTCATAATTCTCACTTCTGAATTGTTATTAATGAAATAATTAAAAAAATATATTTAAATGCACTTTTATTTTCTTATTAATTTTAACAATATTCTCGCTCGAACAACCTGAACGAACTACCCTAAAATCTCTTAAATTTCTAATCTTTTGAATACACATGGCTAAGGGCCATGTGTTGTTACATTTCTTGGGCACAAACAGTATCGTGTTTCAAATTGTCTTTTAGGTTGACTGGGTGGTTGACCCATTTATTATGGTGTCACAATGGTGATATATATGTTACTAAATAATCTAGATGTTAACAATTGCTTCTATTTTACTTAGGGGGGGGGCGTCCATTAATTACGTGAGGTATTTTTGAGGATTTTTTGACCCCCTCTCCCCCCCTGGTGAGATTTCGTAAGATTTTCCTCAACTCCCTCCCCCCTCCCCTAATCGTGAGATTTTTCAAAATTTGTGTTTTGGGTGTAAATGCGTTGGGTTATTAAAAAAACAAACACAATATGTTTTATTACTTTTATTTAAGACTAAAAATTTCTAGAAACTTTCTTTACTTTAATTTAATTTTCACGCAATTTTACACCGTTTTCTACTAGAAAAAAAAAATACGTCAGATTTACAAAGACCCCCTCTCCCCCAAGTGAGATTTGGAAAGATTTAGCTTGATCCCCTCCCCCCCTTGAACACCTCACGTAATTAATGGACGCCCCCTTAACAATACGATTACACATTTTTTGACTCGAGCAAAAACTTTTACAGAGCAGACAAAAGATGTGTGTCCCAAATTTGCAAAAAAAAAAACAGCGACAGTCAAACTAGTTTTGCTAGGGTGCTAATAAAAATATACAATAATTATTAAGTATACTAACCTTCTTGTTTGAATTACGGGGGCTAAAAAATGCATGTTGAAAAAAGGGGCAAATCTCCTGTATAGGATCCTGATCCGGAGGACAATGTTGAAATAAACTTTCTTTCTCTAATGTATTTGGCTCGTATACTCTTCCAGGCTTCTTTGCAATTTTCGACTAGAAAAAAATTCTTTATACAAATATGCACAAAAATTTTAAAAACTCTAATATTACCACTTTCTTCTAATATAGCCGCAATGGTTCTCCATGCATTTTCCACAACCAATAGGTTGCGATGTTCCTTATCTTTAGTGTTCCAAATGACTGGAAAATGTTGAACATTCTCTATTAAAATTCCTTCTTCAAAGCTCATATTGACCAAACACTGTTCTCACAAAAACCAAACTTCAACTGAAAATCAGCATCTGGCAGGTAATAACATTTTATTTGCAAACAGGTAGAAAAACACAAGTTGAGAGGGGATATCGTAATCATATTTTTCAATCATTTTTATATCCGAAATTACTTTGCTATTTTAATGATTACGGCTTTATATTAAGTCCAATTTTAAAAATTATTTTTTGATCTTATTAAGAAAAAGATTTACTACAAGTTGACATTAATTGTTCAAAAAATAATGCATGTTTGATAATGTTAATTCTCTATTAAAAGTTGTCCTTTTTTAAACAAAATTAATATACTTTATAATTTTTTGTAGACAAAACAGACCATTTTTTCAAAAAAGTAGGAAAACCCAGGGCTAGTGCCACTTATTCTCTTTTCACATAAAAAAATATATGGTATTATCTTTAAAACTGTGTCTTCTAGGATTAAAACAGAATGCCTATTTTTAATACAAATTTCCTGCTATTGTCATCGGAGCAATAACTCTTAAGTCATATTCAGCCGGGCCCCTCCCTAAGGACTCAAAAATTTATTTTTCAAAAAATAATCGCGGCTAGTAAGACAAAGTTAACTAGTCACCTTCTTATCACACAAAAACATTTTCATGAATATATCTCAATCTTTAGACCAGCACCTGCTGGGCTACTGAAGTGTGGCATGAAAAAATATTAAAAATGTGATATCTCACATTTTATAATGTCTAAGAGTTTTTTTTTTCAGGCATACTTTTAATAATAACAGCACAGTACAACCAGTCAATAAGATCAACGTAATCTTGCGCGTCAAAGTTAATTTTAGGAATTTTCAAATTACGTTTTTTTAATTCAAGTTTTCTGGCCTAAGAACTCTTCCGATAGCTAATTCCAATGTGCTTCCGTGTATCTGTCAAAATTGCCATCAAGATATTCTCAGGATGTGCAAAATAGGCATTGTCCTGAATTACTTCAATCACATCCAATAACCTTTAATTGCATTAATTCTATGCTTCGGTTTTTCATGTCGTTCATTATTGCCTCGGCAAAATATATCTCGTGACTGCGTGAAGACTAAATGCCCAAAATATAAACTTCCAGGTTCTTCGACTACGGCAATTTTCTCCTCCGTTTTAATAACTCGGCGGGCCTTCTCCTGCCTCATTTGAGACATACTCTTGTTTCTTTGGTTTTGGTTGCTTTTCTAAAACAAAATATTGGTCAGTATTTGTATCTAAGCTCGTAGAAGTATCAGTAGTACTTTTATTTAATATTGTAGAATGTTCAGTAGCCCAGCTTCTATGCTGAATCATATTTC